>CAUYLG010064199.1:0-12741 GCA_963573385.1 Cacajao melanocephalus | reverse complement strand
GCCTGGGAATCTCCTAGTCTGTGGGCAATAAAAATCCGTCTGGAAATGTGGCGTCCACTCACCCTCTGCGCTTTCACTGGGAGCTGCAATCCTGAGCTGTTCCTAATCGGCCATCTTGGATCCAACCCCCTGAATAGTTTTTCATTGTATTGATGTATCATTATTTGTTTAGCCAGTCACCCTTTGAAACATGTTTGAGGCTAGATGTGGTGGCTTATTCTGTAATCTCAGCACTTAGGGAGGCTGAGGTGGGCAGATCACTAAGTCCAGGAGTTTGAGACCAGGTTGGGCAACATGCAAAACCCTGTGTCTACAAAAAATACAAAAAATTAACCCGACATGATGGTGGGCACCTGTAGTCCCAGGTACTTGGGAGGCTAAGATGGGAGCATTACGGGGCCCTGGAGGTAAAAGCTGTGGTGAGCAGTGATTTTGCCACTATACTCCAGCCTGAGTGACACAGTGAGACCTTGTCTCAAAAAAAAGAAAAAAAAATATTTGGGTGTCTTCAGTGTTTGATGATTATAAATAGAGCTACTATAAATAAGAGTACAGATAGTTGTGTGAACGTAAGCTTTTATGTCTCCAGGATAAATACACATAAGTGGGACTACAGGGCCATTTGGTAAGTGTATGTTTAACTTTATAAGAAACTGAGAAACCATTGTGGCTGCACCATTTGTATTTCTTTTAGAAATGTGTGAGAGTTCCAGTTGTTCTGCATCCTTGCCAGGACTTCATACTGTCTTTATATTGTCAAGATATCTATACTGCCCCAAACAATTTGCAGACTCATTGCAATTCCTATCAAAATCCCAAGAACTTTTTTCTATTTCTGCAAAAAAAAAAAGAAAAAAATTTTTTTTCTAAAATTCACATAGAATCTCAAGGGATCCTAAATAGTCAACACAATCTTGACAAAGAACAGAGTTGGAAGATTAACATTCTGATTTTAGAATTTAGTACGAAGCTACAATAATCAAAATAGTAAGGTCCCAGCATAAAGACGGACATAGACTGATAGAATAGAGAGCCAGAAATAAACTATTCCGTATATGGTCAAATGATTTTCAACAGGGAGGCCAAGACCATTCATTAGGGGAAAGAACAGTCTTTTCAACAAATGATGCTGGGAAGACTGGATACTCACATGCAAAAAGTATTAAGTTAGAGTTTATCTAACACCATATACAAAATACAACAACAGAGACTGTTGATGAGGATGTGGAGAAATTGGAACTCTTGTGCCCTGCTGGTGGGAATATAAAATGGTGCAGCTATGATGGAAAGTGGTGGAGGTTCCTCAGAAAATTAAGGAAAAAATAGAATTCTGTATGATCGCTGTTCTGTTTCTGCGTGTGTACCACAAAGAATTGACAACAGGGAATCAAGGAGATATTTGTACACCAGTGTTCGTAGCAGCGCTATTCGAAATAGCCAAAAGACAGAAGCAACGTAAGTGTCTGTCCACTGATAGTTGAATGTATGAAAGGAAGGAAATTCTGACAGAGGCTCTGATACGGAAGAACCATCAGGACATTATGCTGTGGAAAATAAGCCAGTCACAAAAGGAAAAATACTGTATGATTCCATTCATGTGAGATACTTAGTTAAATTCATGAAGACAGAAAGTAGCAAAGTGGTTGCCGGGCTTTGGGGAGAGGGGATAAAAGTCAGTTAGTGTTTAACAGGTACAGAATTTCAGTTTTGCAAGATAAAATGTCTTCTGGGGATGGATGGTGATGATGGATAAACAACAGCATGAATGTACTTAATACCACTCAACTATAAACTTAAATGGTAAAATGGTAAATTTTATACGTATTTTACCACAATTAAAAAACTAATTTAAAAAAATCAAATGTCCATTTTTATATATAGTTGTATCTCTGGATTCTATTTTGTTTTATTGAACAGTGTGTCTGTCCTTTGCCAGTACCACACTTTCTTGTGGTACTGCCTTTTCGAATACATTTCAGTCAGTTTATTTATATGTAAATAAAATCTAGCTGGGATTTTATTTTATTTTTTTAAGAGGTAGGGTCTTGCTTTGTTGCTCAGGGTGGAGTGCAGTGGCACAATCATAGCTCACTGTAGCCTTGAACTCCTGGGCTCAAGTGATCCTCCCGCCTCAGTGTCTGAATAGCTAGAATTACAGGTGTATGCCACTATGCCTGGCTAAATTTTTTTTTTTTTTTTTTTTTTTGAGATGGAGTCTTGCTCTGTCACTCAGGCTGGAGTACAGTGGAGCAATCTCAGCTCACTGCAACCTCCGCCTCCCAAGTTCAATCAATTCTTCTTGCCTCAGCCTTCTGAGTAGCTGAGACTACAGGCACATGCCACCATGCGTGGCTAATTTTTGTATTTTTAGTAGAGACGGGATTTCACCATATTGGCCAGGCTGGTCTTGAACTCCTGACCTAGTAATCCGCCTGCCTCAGCGTCCCAAAGTGCTTGGGTTATAGGCATGAGCCACTGCACCTGGCTGATTTTAAAAATTTTTAAAATAGAGATGGGGGTCTCACTCAGGCTGGCCTCAAACTCCTTGCTCAAGTGATCCTTCTGCCTCAGCCTCCCAAAGTGTTGTATTACGGGTGTGAACTGCCATGCTGACCCCACCTGGGATTTTTGATTGAAATTCCGTTAAATCTATAGATCCATTTGGGGAGTGTTGACGTTTTTACTAGATTGACTTGTTCAGTCCATGAACTTGGTATTTTTTTAGGCTTTTGATTTGTGTAATCAGCCTTCTGTACTTTTTGGCATACATGTCTTGTACACCTTTGTGTATGTATGTGTCTAAGTATATTTTAAAGCTATTGTAAACTGGTATTTTAAAAAACAAATTTTTGGTTTTAGATTGATCAGTACTAGTATAGAAAAGTATGATTGATTTTTATCTACATAGGTAATCATATTTCTGTAACTAGGGATAGTTTCTTTTTGATCTGTTTGTCTTTTATTACCTCATTTTTTATTGCAGTGACTAGATCTTTTAGTATAGTATTGAATAGAAATTGTAAGAGCATTCATCTGACTTGTTCCTGATTTGTAGGGGAAAGTATTCAGTCTTTTACCGTTAAGTATGTTGACATGCCAGGCACAGCAGTGTGCTCCTGTAGTCCTAGCCACTCGAGAATTTCTTGAGTCCCAGGAGTTTGAGTTTCCCTGGGCAACATAGAGAGACCTTGTCTCTTAAAAAAGCAAAACAAAACAAAAGAAAACAAAACAAAAACGCCAAAAAACTATTCATAAAAAAGTATGAGGCCAGGTGAGGTGGCTCATGCCTATACTCCCAGCACTTTGGGAGGCTGAGGTGAGTGGATCACCTGAGGTCAGGAATTCAAGACCAGCCTGACCAACATGGTGAAACCCTGTCTCTACTAAAAATATAAAATTTAGCCAGGTGTGGTGGCGCATGCCTTTAATCCCAGCTACTTGGGAGGCTAAGGCAGGAGAATTGCTTGAACCCAGGAGGTAGAGTTTGCAGTGAGCCAAGATCGTGCCACTGCACTCCAGCCTGGGAAACAGAGCAAGAGTCTGTCTCAAAAAAAAAAAAAAAAAAAAAAAAAGCATGTGGGCTAGGTGCAGTGGCTCACATTTGTGGTCTCAACTCTTTGGGAGGCTGAGGTGGGAGGATCACTTGAGCCCAGGAGTGTAGACCAACCTGGCAACATAATGAGACCCTGTCTCTACTAAAAAAATAAAAATTAAAAAAAAAAATGAACTAGGCATGGTGGTGCATACCTGTAGTTCCAGCTACTTGGGAGGCTGAGGCGAGAGAATCAATTGAGCTGGGGAGTTTGAGCCTGCAGTGAGCTGTGTACCACTACACTCCAGCCTAGGTGACAGATTGAGACCTTGTCTCTCAAAAAGAAAAAAAAAATTGACAGCTGTAAGATTTATGTCCTTTATCAGAATGAGGAAATTTCCATTTATTTTTAATGTCTTGAGAGCTTTTATTATGAAAGGATGTTGATTTTTGCCTAATTCGTCTGCTGACTTGATGATGTAGTTTTTCTTTAGACAATTAATATGGTGGATTACATTGATGGATTTTTGCATATTGAACCAGTTTGCATTCCTGGCATAATCTCACTTGGTCCTGCTGTACTATTCTTTTTATATTATATATTGCTAAATTTGATTTGCTTTTATTTTGTTGTTTTTGACATCAATCTTTATGTGGATTAATGGTATGTCGTTTTCTTGTACTTTTTCTAGTTTTGGTATCAGGTTAATGCTGGCCTCATAAAATGAGTTTGGAAGTGTTTCCTTGTCTGTTTCCTGGAAAAGATTGTGTAGAGTTTGTATTGATTCTTAAATGTTTGGTAGAATTCTCTAGTGAAAGCATGTGGGGCTAAAGGTTTCATTGAAACTCTAAATTTGATATCCTTACTGGTCATAGGAGTATTCACATGATTTGTTTCATCTTGGATAAGTTTTGGTAGTTTGTGGTTTTCAAGAAATTGGTACATTTCATCTGTGTTGTCCAATTTATGGTGTAGATTTATATTCTGTAATTATCTTTTTTAACATTTGTGGTACCAAATGTATTAATTTTGTTGTCAAGTTTGTGTGCATAGAGTTGTTAATAGTATTCTCTTATTTTTTTAAATATCTTCAGGATCTGTAGTGTGTCTCTTTCATTCCTCATATTGATAATTTGTATTTTTTTTCCTTTGCCAGTCTTGCTAGAGGTTTATCCATTTCACTTTTTTCAAGGAACCATTTTTTTTTCTCGTATTGATTTTTTTCTTTTTAGTAATGAGGTTTTGCCATGTTGCCCAGGATGGTAAAATTGAAAATTTTAAAGGAAATAATTTTTTTTAATTAGTTACCAATTCTCATGCTTTAAGAAATAGTGTTCAACCCTAAAAAACTTGCAAAAATGTTACAAGAAACACATTATCTTTTCAAACTGACAATACATTGTAAAACTCCATTTCCACTGAGATATCATCAGACTTCAATGCTTAAAATAGCCTGTTAAAATGTACTATATGCAAACATCATTCAAGGTCAATAAAGAAGGTACAAGCCTGTATCAGAACATTTCCTGTATCCCCAAAATATATACACCTACTACTTATTGTATCTACATACATTGAAAACCCCTTCAGACAATGTAATAATTTTTGCTTTGAACTTGCAAGTATATTTTAAAGAATTGAGGTGAAGAATTGTTGGTTGTATTTACCCACATATTTACCATTTCTGTTCTTCTCTCATTCTTGACCTTCTTTCTGTTTGGTGAACTGTTTGTAATACTTTTTGAGGTGCTTTACTGGCAAAATTCTTAGTATTACTTTATCTGAGAATGTCTTTTTTCATTAATTTTTTTCAACTTCCTAATGAACACCCCCTAATTTTTTTTTTTTTTTTTTGAGTTGGAGTCTTGCTCTGTTGCCCAGGCTGGAGTGCAGTGGTGCCATCTTGGCTCACTGCAACCTCTGCCTCCCGGGTTCAAGTGATTCTCCTGCCTCAGTCTCCTGAGTAGCTGGGATTACAGGCGTGAGCCACCAGGCCTGGCTGATTTTTTTGTATTTTTAGTAGAGAAGGGGTTTCACCATGTTGATCAGGCTAGTCTCAAACTCCTGACCTCAAATGATCCGCCCACCTTGGCCTCCCAAAGTGCTGGGATTACAGGCGTGAGCCACTGCACCCAGCTGAACCCCTTGGTTTTTAGTGGTAAATATGCTTTTATTGTAATCATGGCCTTCCTATAAGTAATGTATCATTATTTTCTGGTTACTTTCAAGATGCATCTTTGTTGAATTTTCAGCAGTTTATTGTATCGGCTGTGAATTTTTAATCTACCATATTTGTGAGATGTCCCTTTCCCTAGAAAGAAATCTGCACTTACTCAAGTCATTTGTGTAAATCAGGGGTCTGCAAACTATAGTCAGTGAGTGGAAAAACACACTCACTCAAACTGCTTTTTCTATTCTCTCACACAAGAGCAATAAGCAACACAGAAGACGTATGTGACCAAATGTGTGGGGATTTCTATCCCCTAACAAGTAAGCAGTCAACCCAGCAGCAGACACCAGCTGGACAGCCTCCAATTCTGACACAGTGACAGTTCTGTCCACCTGGAGATAGCTTCAGGTCAGAGAGAGAGATTCCTGTTTTCTGAGGCCAGCTTTTGAGGCCGAAGGTGCCCCAGCGTTACAACAAAAGACTGTAACATGGGCTTGTGGGACTTAATGAGCCAGGAACCATGGACAGAAACCAGCATATATATATCTTAATATCCTAGGCTGCATCTGTTGTGGCTCTCAGGCTGCCCCCGATTTTGTAAATAAAGTGTTACTAGAATATGTCCACACATATTGTCCATGGCTGCTTTTGTGCTGCAGTAGTTGTGAGAGGCCATATTTGTGAAGCCTAAAATTATCTGACCCTTTTCAAAAGAATTGAGTTGATCTGTGATATAGTTAAAGAAAGTATCCATTTTTCCGCCATTAAAATTTCCTACTTGAATTTTACAAATTGTCCATGTAGGTTTAAAAGTCTTTTTTTCTTTTTTTTTCGTGATGGAGTCTCGCTTTGTCACTAGGCTGGAGTGCAGTGGCATGATCTCAGCTCATTACTCTGCCTCCTGGGTTCAAGCAATTCTCCTGCCTCAACCTCCTGAGTAGCTGGGACTACAGGCGTGTGCCACCACGCATGGCTAATTTTTGTATTTTTAGTAGAAACAGAGTTTCACTATGTTGGCTAGGATGGTCTGGATCTCTTGACCTCGTGATCCACCCACCTCAGCCTCCCAAAGTGCTGGGATTACAGGTGTGAGCCGCTGTGCCCAGCCTAAAAGTCTTTTTACAAATACTTTATACACAAAATTCTAACAGGGAGCAGTGTGTGTTTTGGGGTATGTGCAAGAATATTTTTCTCCATTTAAACACCAAAAATGACTCTTTAGCCAAATTTTCTTGGAAGCATAACAAATGTTAGCCAAGCATAGCTTATCTTTCTTTAAGAAATGTACTTTCAGGCCAGGCGTGGTGGCTCATCCCTGTAATCCTAGCACATTAGGAGGCCAAGGTGAGAGGATCGCTAGAGGCCAGGAGTTTGAAACTAGCCTGGCAACGTAGTGAGACCCCATCTCTACATAAAAAAAAAAAATAATAAGCTGAGCATGGTAATGCATCCCTGTAGTCCCAGCTACTTGGGAGACTGAAGTGAGAGGGTCATGAGTCCAGGAGTTTGAGACTGTAGTGAGTTATGATTGTGCCACTGCACTCCAGCCTGGTCTGCAGAGGTAGAGGAGACCCTGCCTCTTTGGGGGGGCGGGGAAGGAGCCCAGGAGGCAGTGGCTCACGCCTGTAATCCCAGCACTTTGGGAGGCTGAGGCAGGCAGATCACCTGAGGTCGGGATATTTATAGAGCAAAAAAACCCCACAAATTCCACAATGAGAGGTAAATTTCAATGCTTATTTTTAGTTACAAGAGTAACAATTTTAAGCACATAAATGTCCACAGAAGAGATCAAGAAACCAAGAGATCAATATTGGGACCTGATTATATCACTCAATAAGAAAATGTCTTTTTGGTCTCCTATAATATGGTATCTTAGGTTACACTTTTACTCTTCTTGCTTTGACTCATGGTTTTAGTGGGCTTAGGATTCAACAATGTCAGTAAATTTCAATGTTATGAATAACATTAATCAAACTCAACCTACAACCTATATTTAAATCAAATTTCCTAATCATATCTTAGAAAAAATTAAATCCCATTTTGGCACCAACCAGTTATTTAACAGAAATGTATTTTGTTTGCCTTTTGAGGATTTTTTTTTTTTTTTTTTTGAGATGTAGGCTCACTCTGTCCCCAGGCTGGAGTACAGTGGCGCAATCTCCACTCACTGCAACCTCCGCCTCCTGGGTTCAAGCGATTCTCCTGCCTTAGCCTCCTGAGTAGCTGGGATTACAGGCGAGTGCCACTATGCCTGGCTAATTTTTTGTGTGTTTTTTTTAGTAGGGCCGGGGTTTCACCATGTTGGCCAGGATGGACTCTATCTCTTGACCTCATGATCTGCCCACCTTGGCCTCCCAGAGTGCTGGGATTACAGGCATGAGTGCTGGGATTACAGGCATGAGCCACTGCCCAGCCGCCTTTTCGCCTTTTGAGTTTCAAATGTCTGAAAATATAATTTTCCTTTTTTTTTTTTTGAGACAGAGTTTTGCTCTTGTTGCCCAGGCTAGAGTGGCACAATCTTGGTTCTCTGCAACTTCTGCCTCCCGGGTTCGAGCGATTCTCCTGCCTCAGCCTCCTGAGTAGCTGGGATTACAGGCATGCACCACCATGCCCAGCTAATTTTTTGTACTTTTTTTAGTAAAGACAGAGTTTCACCATGTTGGCCAGGCTGGTCTCGAACTCCTGACCTTTTTCTGCTGTTGTATCATTAGGTTGTAGCTATACTAATAACAGGAGTGTTCTGTAGAGTTGTAGTGGGAGTTTAATAGAGGTATACTGGTAGCAGGATTCCTTGCTCATAGAAAAGTTTCTTCTGTAATGCAATAAAATTTTGTGGTTGATTTGTCTTTAAAGTCTTTTTACAGAAACTCTGTATTTATGGAAGAAACAACGTCGATCTCCTTATAAATCTCTACAAATTTAAATGTGGAAATGGATGTTATCTTTTTAATACTTTTTTTGGGGGGATATTATATTAAAGCTTCTGCTGATTAGTTAGACTTCTAGAAATTCCTCATGCTGGTCGGACACAGTGGATCACGCCTGTAATTGGGAGGCCGAGGTGGGCGGATCACGAGGTCTGGAGATTGAGACCAGCCTGGGCAACACGGTGAAACCCCATCTCTACTAAAATACAAAAAGCTGGGCATGGTGGCAGGCTCCTGTAATCCCAGCTATTCGGGAGGCTGAGACAGGAGAATTGCTTGAACCCAGGAAGCAGAGGTTGCAGTGAGCCAAGATTGTGCCAGTGCACTTCTGCCTGAGCGACAAAGCAAGACTCCCATCTCCAAAAAAAAAAAAAAAAAGTCATGCTGAGAAATTTTATGATCAGTGTGTTCATTGGCTCTCCATTGAAGTACCTTTCTTCCTTTTTTTTTTTTTTTTTTAAAAGATGGGGTTTCACCATGATGGCTAGGCTGGTCTTGAACTCCTGACCTCAGGTGATCCACCCACCTCGGCCTCCTAAAGTGCTAGGATTACAGGCATTAGCCACCACGCATGGCCTGAAGTACCTTTCTGACGGACTCAGTAGAAACTTTAGGGAACGTTGATCTTCAGCAGTTGACTATGACCTCTCAGTGGTGGTTGGACTAGAGGCTTTGTTAGTTCTCATAGCACAGGTTATCAAAATATTTTCTATAATTTTATCTCAGATATAAAGCCCTCAGGAACTTTTGAGATAATTATATTAGTCCCCTGCTTATCTTTGAGGAGTAAATTCCAAGACCCCCAGTGAATGCCTGAAACTACTGATAGTTCTGAACCCTGTGTATCTACAGTTGATCCTTGAACATCATGGGATTAGGGCTGTTGACCCCCCTGTGCAGTGGCAAATTTACGTGTAACTTTTGACTTCCTCAAACTTAACTGTTGTTATTAAATAGCTTACTGTTGACTGGAAGCCTTACTGATAACATGAATATTTGATTAACAGATATTTTGTATATTGTATTATATACTATATTCTTACAATAAAGTAAACTAGAGAAGATAAAATGTTAAGAAAATCATAAGAGAAAATACATTTACAGGCCGGGTGTGTTGGCTCATGCTTGTAATCTCAGCACTTTGGGAGGCTGAGGTGGGCGGATCACCAGGTCAGGAGTTTGAGACCAGCCTGGCCAACACGGTGAAACCCCGTCTCTACTAAAAATAGAAAAATTAGCTGGGCGAGGTGGCGGGTGCCTGTAATCCCAGCTACTTGGGAGGCTGAGGCAGGAGAATCGTTTGAACCCGGGAGGCAGAGATTGCAGTGAGCTGAGATTGTGTCACTGCACTGCAGCCTGGGCAACAGAGCTAGACTCTGTCTCAAAAAAAAAATTTATAGCACTGTACTGTTTGTATCAGTACTGTAAATATATATGTTACCTGTTTACAAAATGAATCCTGTGTCTGAAATGGCATGCAACCACAGCTAGAGACCTCAGTTTATGGTACATGTGAAGCAATTCCGCTTTTTCTTGTAATCGCATGACTTTTCTCTGCCTTTTGGGAACACTTCCATCATTACCAGTGGCACCTTGTATGGGACTCATAGTGTTTTTCAGGGTTTACCGTATTGCACTAAGCATGATGAAAATAAATGAGAATCAAGAGAGATCGCTTTTTACTGCAATTACAAATTTACATTTGAGAGGTGAACTGCTCACCTGGATATGATTAGGGTCACATGGCGGATACTCATAACACTTGAAATCACTGCAATAGGAACAGAATTATCACAGTTGTGTAATATATACTACAGTTTTATGTGGTTATGATTTAATGCTGTATTTTTTACATTTGTTTGCATTTCTCTTGACTGAATGGCACTATATACTATCTGTGTGCCTAATAATTTTAACTTTATAGTATATTTGTGTTTTTTTCTTTTTTTTTTTTTTGAGACAAGAGTCTCGCTCTGTCACCAGGTGCCAGGCTGGAGTGCAGTGGCGCGATCTCGGCTCACTGCAACCTCCGTCTCCCAGGTTCAAGCAATTCTCCTGCCTCAGCCTCGCTGTGACTACAGGCGCACACCACCATGCCCAGCTAATTTTTGTATTTTCAGTAGATACGGGGTTTCACCATGTGGGCCAGGATGGTCTCGATCTCTTGACCTTGTGATCCGCCCGCCTCGGCCTCCCGAAGTGCTGGGATTACAGGCGTGAGCCACCGTGTCTGGCCAATTTGTGTGTATTTTATGCCAGTAAATGATGCATTAGACTAACATCTACATATATTTTATGCATCAATGGCGTACCGATTTCTTAAGTTTTTCGATATTCCTTGGCTATGTGTTTTGTCTGCATGTTTTTTAAATTGTCACAAAGTTCTGAAAATTTTTTCAATATATTTATTGAAAAAAAGTTCATGTATAAGTGGTTTCATGCTGTTCAAACTTGTGTGGTTCAAGGGTCAGCTGTGTTTTTTCTTATGCATACTTGTAATAAAGTTTATAATGTAGGCATACTACGAGATTAACAACTAATAATAAAATGGAACATTTGTAATAAAAGTTATGTGAATGTGGTCTCTCTCTCTCTCAGAATACCTTATTGTACTATACTTAACTTTTGGACCTTTGAAAATATCTTATTGTACTATACTTATCTGTTTTTAGACTTCTATTGACTGGGTAACTGAAACTACGCAAAGTGAAACTGCAGTTAAGGAGGGGCACTACTGTATCTAATAATTGTTCATGCTGTCTTTATGCTTACTGCGTTTTGCAAAAAAACGTAAAAATTCATTTTCTAAAAGTTTCATTTTGAACACTTTAATTTTGCACTAACAGAAAAATTGCAGGAGTAGTATGTTACAAAGAACTTCCCTATATATCCTTTACCCAGTTCTACTAGTTTTAAACATTTTAGTACATTTGCTTATCATCCCCTTATATTTACATACATATTTTTATTCTACTTGAGAGTTGGTTGCATATCTCACGCTCATTTTCTCTATACTGTTTCTGTGTTTATTTCTCAGAACAATGACGTTGTCTTTTATAATAGCAATTTAGTTGTAAAATTTTGATAATTTCACATTGATACTTTAATTTATGGTACATATTTGAATTTAATCCAGTCAGCCCAATAATGTTCTTTAGAGCAGCTTTTTTCCAGTTAAAGAACCAATTGAGGATAATATATGGTGTTTAGTCTTCATGTAAACATTGATTTTTAATAGACTGTTGGCCTGAAAATCTTAAGTGTTGAATTTTTCTTCTTTTAACAGCTAAACCAGGTGGACAGGTGAAATGTCAGTATATTTCTGCTGTGGATAAAGTTATATTTGTGGATGATTATGCAGTAGGGTGTAGGAAGGACCTTAATGGAATCTTGCTGTTAGACACTGCTCTGCAAACCCCCGTTTCAAAGCAGGATGATGTGGTTCAGCTTGAATTACCCGTTACAGAGGTAAGTTGAAATAAGTATCAATGTGGTCCTCTACTTAATGTAACCTTAGATGTATTACATGTTAAATGAAATTAAATCATCCTTTAAGGGCATTTTTATATGTATCCCTATAAAAACAGAGAATTTACTTATTGACCATAACTCTGTTTAAATGTTAATACTCATCTTTCCTCTGCCTAATTAATTGACTCTTGTTGAAGTAGTGTTTTTAGGTGTGAATTGTACATCAGCACAGGTTAAACAGCTGTAACAGAGACCCCCAAAACAATGGTTTAAACAAGATAGTTTGTTTCCAATAATAGTCCAGGACTAAGTACATGACCAGCATTGCCAACCTCAACACTTGGGTTAGCTTGGGATGTTAAGACAGCTGCTCTAGGTCTCATTATTATTTCTTAGTCACAGGGAAAGAGAGGGCAAGAGGCGAGAGGCTAGAGGGCAAGACGCTGGCATCTTTCTCTTCTCTTCTCTCCTTCCCTTTCCCTGTCCCTTCACCCCTTGCCCCCTTCCTACTCATTTGGTTTTTTTTTTTTTTTTTTAAAGATGGGGTTTCACCATGTTGGTCAGGCTGGTCTTGAACTCCCGACCTCAGGTGATCCGCCCGCCTTGGCCTCCAAAGTGCTTGGATTACAGGCGTGAGCCA
>CAUYLG010064198.1:0-20500 GCA_963573385.1 Cacajao melanocephalus | reverse complement strand
TTCATCGCACTCATTCTCTGTCATGCCTTGTTCTCTTGCTGATGAGGAGCTGCGATCCCCTGTAGGAGGAGAGGCATTCTGATTTTGGGTGTTCTCAGCCTTTTTGCACTGGTTTCTTCCCATTTTTGTGGATTTATCCACCTTCGTCTTTGTAATTGCCAACTTTCAGATTGGGTCTGAGTGGACGTCCGGCTTGTTGGTGATGAAGTTTTTTCTGTTTCTTAGTTTTCCTTCGGCGGATGCCCTTTCCCCACAGAGCCAGGCCTTCCCGGGTTCAGCTGTGCTTACTGTGAAACTCTCAGTTCTCAGCGCTTCCAATTGCTGTTCTCCTTGTGGGGATGGGACCAGCGGAGCTCGACTCAAAGGGCACCCAGTCGCGTATACTCAGCACTGAGAAGCGCTGTGCCGCACCGGGGCGCCGGCAAAACAGCCGTGCCGGCCAAAAGAGTCGCGCTGGTGACCCGTGTGGCTCCTCCGATGAGTAGCACCCAGTTTGTGGGCAACAGAAATTCGTCTGAAATTGCGGCAGCCACTCGCTCTCTGCGTTTTCACTGGGAGCTACGATCCTGAGCTGCTGCTAATCGGCCATCTTGGATCTCTCTTCTGCAGTTGTTTTAATGTCTAAACTCTGAGAAGTGACGTTGCATAGTGGCTCTGGGCAAGGAACATAGGCAATTTTTTTCTTCTTATTCATGTATAATCGTGTTCAGACTGAAGTTGTATCCGTTTATTCACAATGTTCATTACGAAAGGATTTGCGATGAAAGACGAGATATATCTACATCTAGGTTAAACACAAGAATGTCGGATTATACCCCGCATACTACCAATTTCCTACATACTCCACAAGCATAGTTCTAATGACAGTATTTCTTCGTTCTCGATGTTTCATTGCATTTAAGAGTGATGGACGTATTAGAACTGTGGGGATAAGAAGGAAGGGATAATGCAGAGACCATAACATTACCCTTTTTTAATATTAGACCTCTATTTTGTTTGATTTTTATTTTCATGTTTCTCTATAATTTTTATAAGAAATAAGTACATCTTTTAGTAATATGACTCCATACTGCTTACAAAATAAAGTATATGCCATTTTAAATTCTTCGTGGTTAACTCTAAACTTCTTTTGAGTTCTCATCTCCAACTAAATTATTCTTTATTTCGGCCATACTTTTGTCCTCAAATATTCTTTTTCACTGGACATTGTTTAAGTTTCTCCCTATGTGTAACCCACTCTTTAAGGCTAATCCCAAGTCCCATCTATTCAAATTTTTCCAGATCCCTTCATCGCAAATACCTTTTATTCCACTACTTTCCAGTGGTGAGTTTCTTAGTTATATACTCTTATGGGAGGCTACCTTTTGTTAAGGTTATATATGTGTCAGGTTTTCCTGTTAGACTTTGGTACTGATATATTTAGGTTTGTATTATCTCCTGTAGTGCATAGTAAAAATTCATCATCATGAAGGTCTTCATCCTTGTCATCTTCACGTTGAGTAGGCTGAGGAGGAGGAGGAAGAGGAGTTGGTCTTGATGTCTCAGGGGTGGCAGAGGCAGAAGAGGTGGAAGAAGTGGAAGGGGAGGCAGGCACACCCAGTGTAACTTTTAATGAAAAATGATCCATGTGTAAGTGACTCATGCTGTTCAAACTTGTGTTATTCAAGGGCCCTCTGATTTTGTTAGAATTACTAATATATTAGAGTATTCTGTGTTTAAGTTTTCATTCTCAAAATTTTACTTTTAGTGTTATTGTTATTATTATTATTAGATATAGTGTCTTGTTATATTGCCCAGGCAAACAGGAGTCGCCATTCACAGGTGCAAGCACACTACAACCTTGAACTCCTGGAGTCAAGCAGTCCTCCTGCCTCAGTCTCTCAGACTATAGGCACACACAACCACACTCGGTTCCCATTATTTTCTGAAATATAAAATTATTTCTTTGCTGGTTACTATCCCATAGTGTGAAAGACAAGAATAATTACAGATAGTACTTTTTTCACAGCATCTATCTATATTATATATCTATGTTATATCTATTCAAATTTTGATAATTATACAACCTTATTTATAAGAAGGAGTATTTTGTAAATAATGTTTTTTTTTCTCTGTAGGTTACTTCCTCAGAATGTTGGCCTTCTCTATGTTGGAGGTTATGAAAGACCCTTTGCACAAATCAAGGTATGTTTGTTCATTTTTAGTGTACTTTTTCTGGATATTCCATCAAAAGCTTGCTAATAATCATCAACACATAAAAATATTGCATCCCAGCACTTTGGGAGGCCAAGACACATGGATTACCTGAGCCCAGGACGCTGAGACCATGCTGGGAACGCTGTCTCTGCAAAAAAAGTTTTTTTTAATTAGCCAGGTGCAGTGGTGTGTGCCTAGTCCCAAGTATTCTGGAGGCTGAGATGGGAAGATCACTTGAGCCCAGGAGTTTGAGGCTCCAGTGAGATGTGATCACGCCACTGTACTGCAGCCTGGGTGATAGAGACAGACCCTATCTCAAAAAAAAAAAAACAATGTGAAGTGATAATTTCATTAGCTTTTGCATATTTCTGCTAAAGAAATCATTCAGCTTTTCAAAGGAATTATTTTAATATTCTTGCCATAGTAAAGTTGACTTTGACCAAAAAAGTTCAGTGATTACTTTCGAAAAGTACATTTAGAGATCAATCTTTAAGATTATCCCTTTTGCCATTAAAAAAATGTTAACAGGTTGGGCAATGGGGACTCATGCCTTCAATCCCAGCACTTTGTGAGGCTGAGGTGGGAGAGCCGGGGCTGGAAGATTGCTTGAGCCCAGGCATTTGGGACCAGCCTGGGCAACATAGTGAAACCTCAGCTCTACAAAATAATTTTAAAAAATATAGCTGGGCATGACAGTGTCTTCCTGTGGTCCTAGCTTCTCAGGAGGCTGATGCAAGAGGATCACTTGAACCTGGGAGGTCGAGGTTGTAGTGAGCCATGATGGCACCACTGCACTCCAGCCTGGGCGACAGAGTGAGACTCTGCCTTGAAAAAAAAAAGGGGGGGGGGGCGTTTAACAGCTTTATTGAGATCAAATTGACAGACAATACACTGTACAATTTGATAAATTATGACATGCTTGTAATTGTGAAACCATCACTGCAAACAGATAATTAACGTATTCATCACTTCGAAAAGTTTCCTTTTGCCCCTTTGAAATTTCTCCTGCCCTTCCTTTTTTTTCCCCCCTGGTCTCCAGGCAACTACTAATCTGATTTTTGTTATTATAAATTAATTTGCACTTTCTAGAGCTTTGTATAAATGAAATCATATATATTCACTTTTCTCTCATTTTTGCCTTCTTTCTCTCAGCATAGTTTGAGATTCATCCACATTATTGCACTTATCACTAGTTTATTATTTTTTATTGCCAAGTACCAGGTGGGTGCAAAAGTAGTTGTGTTTTTTGCCATTAGTGGTATTCCATTCTATGGCTATAGCACAGTGTGTTTATCCGTTCACCTGCTGATGGGCATTTGGGTTGTTTCTAGTTTTGGGTGGGCTATTACAAATAAAGCTACTGTGGGCATTTGTGTACAAGTTTTGCATAGACATATGCTTTTCTTTCTCTTGGGTAAATAGGAGGGGAATGGCGGGTCATGTGGTAGTTCTATTACATTTCTGTAATGACTGAGCATCTTTTCATGTACTGTTTTTCCATCTGAATCTAGGGAAATGTATGTTCAAATCTTCTCTAGTGAAGTATTTCTTCAAATCTTACTTTAATTGGGTTTTTTGTTTTCTGTTTTTTATATCTTGTGGACATAAGTCCTTTATGAGATTTGTGATTTGCAGTTATTTTCTCCCATCTGTAGGTTGTCTTTTCATTCTCTTCACAGTGTCCTCAAAGAGCAGTTCTTAATATTGATATTCAGTTTATTTTTCTTTCATGGCTCTTGCTTTTGCTGTTGTATCTAAGAAACACTTTCCTAACCCAAAGTCACAAAGATTTTTCTCCTATGTATTCTGCTAGAAGTTTTATACTTTTGGATTTTACATTTAGGTTTATTATCTACTTGAGTTAATTTTTATATGAGTCAAGTATGGATTGATTTTCTTTTCTTTTCATCTTTTTTTTTTCCAGAATGTTACTGTCAAACATATTCTTTTTTTTTTTCAAACGTGTGGATATATAGTTGTTCCCAGATCACTTTTGAAAAGAATAAAGACCTTACATCTTTGTTAAAAATCAGTTGATCCATGTATATGTGAATCTACTTTTGGACTCTTCCATTCCACTGACCTATGTGTTTATCCCTCTTACCAATCCCACACTATATTGATTATTGTAGCTTTGTAACAAACAAATCATGAAGTCAAGTAGTATAAATCCCCCAACTTTGTTCTTTTTCTATGTCATTTGGCTAATCTAGGTTCCTTTCATTTCCATATGAATTTTTATAATCATCTTGTCAGTTTCTATAAAAATGCCTCTTCAGATTTTGGATGGGATTGTGTTGAATGTATAGATGAGTTTGCAGAAAACTGAAATTTTAACAGTATTGAATATTCTAATTCATGAAGGCCACATCGCTCTCCAGTTATTTAGGTCTCAGCAATATTTCATTGCTTTCAGAATATTGATTAGTCTTACACATTTTTCAAGCAAATTTATCTATTTTGTATTTTCAAGCTATTACAAAAGTTTTAATTTTTTTTTAACTCACCCTGACACTTGGGCAAGATTTAATTTTAATTTCTGATTGTTTAATGCTACTTGCTAGTCTGTGAAAAGTGGATTTTTTTTCCATGTATTTGCTATTATTTTCTTTAACATTTCTTTAAACTCTGCAATCTTATACTCAGTTATTAGTTCTGGTAGCTTTTATGTAGATTTCATAGGATTCTCTATATAAATGATTGTCCTCTACTAATAAGGATAGTTCTCCTTTCTGATCTTGATACCTTTTATTGCTTTTTCTTTAAAAAAAATTTTTTTTTTATAGAGATAGGGTTTTGCTATATTGGCCAGGTTGGTCTTGAACCCCTGGCCTCAAGCAGTCCTCCCACCTTGGCCTCCCAAAGTACTAGGATTACAGGCATGAGCCACTACCCCTGGCCTGCTTTTTCTTTATTGCACTGGCTAAATCATAAAATACGGAGTTGAATAGAAATGGCAAGAACAGACATACTTGTCTTGTTTCTTATCTTAGTGGGAAAGCATTATTTAACCTTTATCAAAAATTGTTTTTATAGTAATATTAGTTGAGAGTTGGTTAATTGATTCCAATTAGGCTTTCTTATAAGAAATGAAAGAATATTAGCATTCAAGGCAATTTTTAAAAAGGAGAGAATTAAGATCCTCAGTTTTGTTTTTGTAACTTTCTGTTAATGTTTTCTGAGAAATCTATAATTTTTTTTTTTTTTTTTTTTTTTTTTAGATAGAGCCTCATTCGGTCACCCAGGCTGGAGTGCAGTGGTACAATCTCCATTCAGTTTAACCTCTGCCTCCTGAGTTCAAGTGATTCTTCTACCTCAGCCTCCTGAGTAGCTGGGATTATAGATTTGTGCCACCACGCCTGGCTAATTTTTTGTATTTTTAGTAGAAATGGGGTTTTGCCATGTTGGCCAGGCTGGTCTTGAACTCACCTCAGGCAATCCGCCTGCCTCGGCCTCCCAAAGTGCTAGGATTATAGGCGTGAGCCACTGTACCTAGCCAGAAGCCTATAAATTTGTTTTGTGATTTTTTTTGTTACATAGTTTTCTGATTTTTTTGTCACATTTGTTTCTTGGCTTCGTGTGTTATTTTTCTTCTATCCATTTGAGAGTTGTGAGTTAAAACTCTTTTCCTCCAGCATACTTGACATATTTTTATGTTTTGAAAAATAAAGATTTTTCAGAGTAGACTAAGACTAAATAGGATATGCAAGATCCTTAGTACTGAGGATGTTTAGTCATAATATCAACGTCTTTTTTTTTTTTTTTGAGACTGTCTCACTCGGTTGCCCAGGCTGGAGTGCAGTGGCACAATCACAACTCACTACAGCTCACTGCAGCGTCGACCTCTCAGTCTCAGGTGATCCTCCTACCTCAGCCTCCCGAGTAATTGGAGCTACAGGTGTGTGCTGCTGCAGGTGTGTGCTACCACACCTGGCTAATTTTTTGTGGAGACAAGGTTTCGCCATGTTGCCCAGGCTGGTCTCAAACTCCTGGGTTCAAGTGATCCACCCATCTCAGCCTCCAAAAGTGCTGGAATTACAGGTGTGAGCCACTGTGCCCACCCACCACACTATCAACATTTTTAAATGAAAAATCTTATCTTAGTTACCATAGCATTATCACCTCTTTACCTCCATTAACTAAACCTAAATCTAAACATTCTCAAAAGTTCATCATTAGGATCTTAAATTATGGACCCTCTTGACTTTTCTAGTTCCTTAAATAATGACAAATATTCAAGTACATTTTTTTCTTCCATTTTTAATATCCCTATAAATTGAGGGGAATGGCAAGATTCTCTTCATAAATCCCCCTCACTATCCCATTCACTATTCAGCAGTATAGCCAGGAATCCTGATAGGTTTCAGCAGGAACATTTCTGACAGCCCAGTCTTTTTTTCTGTCCAATGATTTGGAACATCCTGTTTCTCTTTGTTAGAACTGAAGTAACTAAAAAGAGAGAGGCTTATCTGATATATTTCGGTAAGGAGAGAATTTTTTGTGTGCACGGTGTGAGCTACATGGTGTCTCAAAAGCACAGTCTCAGAGTTTTGTGTATCTGAGGGGTAATTGCCCTACCACTCACCTGATTTATGTTATGTTTACCATTTTCTTTATTTGCACTTTTCCTAACAAGCTCAGTGACAGAAGTCAATCCTTTGTCAATCTTTTATGCCCGGATAATCAGCTCTATAGAAAAAAGTTCATTATTTTAGGGTGTCTGTTTCCTTCGATGTTATTGTGGGAAAGATTTCTTTTATCCACTGTGAAAAGATTCTTATCCTTATTAATTGTTGAAATTCTTTCATAATTCGTATTTGGCTCCACCAAATTACATGCATATTAATTAGAATGTAAGTTAATTGGATAACAATTTTAAAATCATAGTTCAAGTGCTTGACATTAGATTAGAAATAGGGTTCATTTCCTTTGTTGGCTTGTACTGGTTGTGAATATGCAATACCAGTATTTGTTGTGTTCACTTTTCTCCCATTAAGCAAAATGTAATAATAATATGTCATTTCTTAAATATGAGATATAACCTTTAAAAAATGGAGACTGCTTTGCTTTTCTTAAGAGCATATTGGTTCTTGATTTTTAAAATTAAAGAAGGATATAAAATTGTTCACTTGATCATGGAGGAAAAGACATTCTCATTCATTAACATCACAGGACTTAAGTTCCTCAGTGTGGGTGGCTTGGTGTTGGTGAGAACATAGTGTTTGGTTTCCTATTCCTGAGTTACTTCATGTAGATAATGGTCTCCAACTCCATCCAGGTTGCTGCAAATGCCATCATTTTGTTCCTTTTTATAGCTGAGTAGTATTTCATCATATACATGCATACATACATCCACACACACACACACACATTTGTGTTGTGTCTTAAACAATGTATAATTGAATAAATGTATAATTACATGTTCTTTATCTACTCGTTGGTTGATGGGCAATTAGGCTGCTTCCTTACTTTTGTAATTGCGAATTGTGCAGCTCTAAACATGCATGTGCAAGTGTTTTTTTCGTATAATGACTTATTTTCCTCTGGGTCAACTCCAAGTAGTGGGGTTGCTGGATCAAATGGTAGTTCTACTTTTAGTTCTTTAAAGAATCTCCATACTGTTTTCCATATTGGTTGTTCTAATTTACATTCCCACTAGCAGTGTAAAAGTGTTTCCTTTTCACCACATCCATGACAATATTTATTATTTTTTTTGATTTTTTAATTATGACTATTCTTGCAGGAATAAGGTGGTGTTGCGTTTTGGTTTTCATGCGCATTTCCCTGATAATTAGTGATCTTGAGCATTTTTTCATATGTTTGTTGGCCATTTGTATATCTTTGAGAATTGTCCTTTGCCCACTTTTTAATGGGATTATTTTTTTTTCTTGCTCATTTGAGTTTCTTGTAGATTCTGGATATTAGTCCTTTGTCAGATGCATAGTTTGCGAAGATTTTCTCCTACTCTGTGGGTTGTCTGTTAACTCTGTTGATTATTTCTTTTGTTATACAGAAACTTTTTAGTTTAATTAAGTCCCATCTATTTTTTTTTTCTTTTTGCATTTGATTTTGGGTTCTTGGTCATGAATTCTACCTAAGCCAGTGTCTAGAAGAGGTTTCCCAATGTTGTCTTTTAGAATTTTTATGGTTTCAAGTCTTAAATGTAAGTCTTTAATCTGTTTTGAGCTGATTTTTGTGTAAGGTGAGAGATGAGGATCCAGTTTCATTTTTCTACATGTGGCTTGCCAATTATCCCACCACCATTTATTGGATAAGGTAAATCTCAGCACTTTTCCCCACTTTGTTTTCATTTGCTTTGTCAAAGATCTGTTGGCTATAACTATGTGGATTTATTTCTAGGTTCTCATTCTGTTCCATTGGTCTACGAGTCTGTTTTTATACCAGTACCGTGCTGTTTTGGCAACTATATCCTTATAGTATACTTTGCCATTGGGTAATGTGATGCCTCCAGATTTGTTCCTTTGCTTAGGCTTGCTTTGGCTTATACAGGCTCTTTTTTGATTCCATATGACTTTTAGGATTGTTTCCTCTAGTTCTGTGAAGAAAGATGATGGTATTTTGATGGAAATTGCGTTGAATTTATAGATTGCTTTTGGCAGTATGGTCATTTTCACGGTATTGATTCTACTCATCCGTGATCATGGGATGTGTTTTCATTTGTTTGTGCCATCTATTGTTTCTTCAGCAACATTTTGTAGTTTTCCCTGTAGAGGTCTTTTACCTTCTTGGTTAGGTATATTCCTAAGTATTTTATTTGCAGCTGTTTTAAAAGGTTGAGTTCTTGGTTTGATTCTTAGCTTGGTTGCTGTTGATTTATCGCAGTGGTACTGATTTGTGTACATTAATTTTGTATCCTGAAACTTTACTGAATTCATTTATCAGATGTAGGATGTTTTTGGATGTGTCTTTAGGGTTTTTTAGATATACAATCATATCATCAGCAAAAAGTGAGAGTTAGACTTCCTCTTTACTGATTTGGATGCCCTTTATATATTTCCCTTGCCTGATTGCTCTGGTTAGGACTTTCATTACTGTGTTGAATAGAAGTAGTGAAAGGGGGCATCATTCTCTTATTCTAGTTCTGGGGAAATGTTTTCAGCTTTTCCCTGTTCAGTATAATGTTGGCTGTGAGTTTGTTATTGATGGCTTTTATTACCTTAAGGTATGTTTCTTCTATGCCGATTTTACCTAGGGTTTTAATCACAAAGCGACGCTAGATTTTGTCAAATGCTTTTTCTGCATCTGTTGTTTTTGTTTTTAATTCTGTTGATGTGGTGTATCACATTTGTTAAGTTGCATATGTTAAACCAACCCTGCATCTCTGGTATGAAAGCCATTTGATTGTGACCTTTTTGATATGCTGTTGGATTCAGTTACATAGTATTTTGTTGAGGGTTTTTTCATCTATGTTCATTGGGGATATTGGTGTATAGTTTTCTTTTTTGTGATGTCCTTTCCTGGTTTTGGTATTAGGGCAATAATGACTTCATAGAATGATTTAGGGAGGATTCCCTCTTTCTCTATCTTTTAGAATTGTTTCATTAGGATTGGTACCAACTCTATTTTGAATGTGTGATAGAATTTAGCTGTGAATCCATCTGGTCCTGGACTTTTTTTGCTGGCCGTTTTTTTAATTACTCTTTCAATCTCACTACTTGTTACTGGTCTGTTCAGAGTTTCTGTTTCTTCCTGATTTAATCTAGGAGGGTTGTATATTTCCAGGAATTTATTCCTCTCCTCTAGGTTTTCTAGTTTGTGTGCCTAAAGGTGTTCATAGTAGCACTGAATGATTTTTTTGTATTTCTGTGGTTTCAGTTGTAGTATCTCCCATTTCATTTTTACTTGAGCTTATTTGGTTCTTCTCTCCTTTTCTTGGTTAATCTCGCTAACGGTCTATCAATGTTTTTTTGTTTTTGTTTTTACCTTTTCAAGGAACCATGTTTTATTTATCTTTTGTATTGCTTTTTTTGTTGTTGTTGTTTCAATTTCATTTAGTTCTGTTCGGATCTTTTTTATTTCTTTTCTGCAGGATTTGGGTTTGGTTTGTTCTCGTTTCTCTGGTTTCTTGAGTTGTAAGTTTTGATTATCTGTTTGTGTTCTTTTCAGACTTTTTGATGTAGGCATTTAATGTTGTGAACTTTGCTCTTGGTACTGTTTTTGCTGTATCCCAGAGGTTTGATAAGTTGTGTTACTATTATCATTCAGTTCAAAGAATTTTTTAATTTGCATGTTGATTTCATTGTTGACCCAAAGATCATTCAAGGACAGATAATTTAATTTCCATATATTTGTATAGTTTTGAGAATTCCTTTTGGGGTTAATTTTCAATTTTATTCTACTGTGGTCTGAAAAAAGTACTTGACATAGTTTCAGTTATCTTAAATTTGTTGAGACTTGTTTTGTGACCTACCATATGGTCTCAGAGAATGTTCCATGTGCTCATGAAAAGAATGTGTATTCTTCAATTGTTGGGTAGAATGTTGTGTAAAGATCTGTTAAGTCCATTTGTTTTAAGTTAAGGTATAGCTTAAATCCTTTGTTTCTTTGTTTCTGTCTTGATGACTTGTCTAGTGCTGCCAGTTGAAGTCCCCCACTATTACGGTATTGCTGTCTGTCTTGTTTCTTAGGTATAGTAGTAATTGTTTTATAAATTTGCAAGCTCCAATGCTGGGTACATATATTTAGGATTGTGATATTTTCCTGTTTGACTAATCCTTTTGTCATTATATAATGTCCTTCTTTTTCGATATTTGTCACAGGCAACCATCATATCGTTCTTTTTTTTGCTTTTTTTTTTTTTTTTTTTTTTTTACCATTGTTGCTTTAAATTCTGTTTTGTCTGATATAAAAATAGCTACTCCTGCTCACTTTTGGTGTTCATTTGCATGGAATATCTTTTTTCACCTCTTTACCTGAATTTATTTGAATCCTTATGTGTTAGATGAGTCTCTTGAAGAGGACAGATAAGATGTTTGGTTGATGGATTTTTTTTATTCGTTCTGCCATTCTGTATCTTTTAAGTGGAGCATTTAGGCCATTTACATGCAATGTTAGCATTGAGATGTGAGGTATTATATTCATCATGCTAGTTGTTGCCTGAATACCTTGGGGTTTTGTTTTGTTTTCATTGTGTTGTTTTATAGGCCCTGTGAGATTTTTGCTTTAAGGAAGTTCTATTTTGGTGTATTTTGAGATTTTGTTTCAAGATTTCTAACTCCTTTTAGCATTTCTTGTAGTGCCGGCTTAGTAGTGGCAAATTCTCTCAGCATTTGTCTGAAAAAGACTCTCTCTCCTTCATTTGTGAAGCTTAATTTTCCTAGATACAAACTTTTTGCCTGACAGTTATTTTGTTTCAGGAGAGTAAAGGTAGGACCCCAGTGCCTGTTGGCTTTTCTGCTGAGAAATCAGCTGTTAATCTGAAAGGTTTTCCTTTATAGGTTACTTGATGCTTTTGTCTCACAGCTCTTAACATATTTCCTTCATCTTGACTTTAGATAACCTTATGACTATGTGCCTAGACAGTTGTCTTTTTATGATGAACTTCCTGAGTATTCTTTGAGCTTCTTGTATTTGGATGCCTGGATCTCTAGCAAGACCAGGGAAGTTTTAATTGACTATTCCCTCAAATAAGTTTTCCAAATTTCTAGATTCCTCTTCTTCCTCAGGAATACTAGTTATTCTTCTGTTTGGTCATTTTAACATAATCCCAAACTTCTTAGAGGCTTAGTTCATTTTTTTAAATTCTTTTTTTCTTTGTCTTTATCTGATTGGGTTAATTCAGAAGCCTGTCTTCAAGCTATGAAGTTCTTTTTTCTTTTTCTCTTTCTTTCTTTCTTTCATTTTTTTATTATTATACTTTTAAGTTCTGAGGTACATGTGCAGATCTTGTGGGATTGTTACATAGATATACACATGCCATGGTGGTTTGCTGCCTCCATCCCCCGTCACCTGCATTAGGTATTTCTCCCAATGTTATCCCTCCCCAACCTCCCCACTACCTGCTATTGCTCCCCTAGCCCTCCATGCCACAACAGACTTCAGTGTGTGATCTCCCCTCCCTGTGTCCATGTCTTCTCATTGTTCAGTACCCACTTATGAGTAAGAACATGTGGTGTTTGGTTTTCTGTTCTTATCTCAGTTTGCTGAGAATGATGGTTTCCAAATGCATCCATGTCCCTGCAAAGGACATGAACTCATCCTTTTTTATGGCTTCATAGTATTCCATGGTGTATTTGTGCCACATTTTCTTTATCCAGTCTGTCCTTGATGGGCATTTGGGTTGGTTGCAAGTCTTTGCTATTGTAAACAGTGCTGCAATGAACATTCGTGTGCATGTGTCTTTATAATAGAATGATTTATAATCCTTTGGGTATCTACCCAGTAATGGTACTGCTGGGTCAACTGGTATTTCTATTTCTAGATCCTTGAGGAATTGCCACAGTCTTCCACAATGGTTGCACTAATTTACATTCCCATCAACAGTATAGAAGCGTTCCTATTTCTCCACATCCTCTCCAGATCTGTTGTCTACAGATTTTTTAATGATCACCATTCTAACTGGCATGAGATGGTATCTCAATGTGGTTTTGATTTGCATTTCTCTAATGACCAGTGATAATGAGCATTTTTTCATGCTTGTTATCCACATAAATGTTTTCTTTTGAAAAGTGTCTATTCATATCCTTTGTCCACTTTTTGATGGGGTTGTTTGTTTTTTTCTTGTAAACTTGTTTTAGTTCTTTGTAGATTGTGGATATTAGCCCTTTATCAGATTAGTAGATTGCAAAAATTTTTTCCCGTTTTGTTGGTTGCTGGTTCACTCTAATGATTGTTTCTTTTGCTGTGAAGAAGCTCTTTAGTTAAATTAGATTCCATTTGTCTATTTTGGCTTTTGTTGCCATTGCTTTTGGTGTTGTAGTTGTGAAGTTTTAGCCTGTGCCTATGTCCTGAATGATTTTGCCTAGGTTGGGTTGGAGGGAGGGCTCTCTGGCCTGTTGTACTTCCAGGGTGAGGCAGTGCCCCACCCTGCCTCCGTTTGCCCTCCTTCGGCTACACCCTCTGTCCAACCAGTCCCATTGAGATGAACCTGGTACCTTGGTTAGAAATGCAGAGATCACTCCCCTTCTGTGTCGCTCTCTCTGGGAACTGGACTCCAGAGCTGTTCCTGTTCGGCCATCTTGGCGGAAGTCCCCTGAAGTTCTTTTTTCTACTTGTTCTAGTCTATTGTTGAAACTTTCCAGTGTATTTTGCATTTCTCTAAGTGTGTCTTTTACTTCCAGAAGTTTAATTGTCTTTTCTTTGTGATATCTGTTTCTCTGGAGACTTTTTAATCCATAGCTTGTATTTTTTAAAATTTCTTTAAGTTGGTTTTTACCTTTCTCTGGTACCTCCTTGAGTAGCTTAATAACCTTCTAAATTATTTATCTGTCAATTCAGATTTCTTCTTGGCTTGGATCCTTTGCTGGAGAGCTAGTGTGATCTTTTGTGGGTGTTACAAGAACCTTGTTTCATCATGCCAGAATCACTTTTTTGATTCCTTCTCATTTGAGTAGACTGTTTTAGTGGATGGATCTGGACCTCAAGGGCTGCTCTTCAGATTCTTTTATCCTGCAGAGTGATCCCTTGATGTGATGCTCTCCCCCTGTATTAGTCGGGGTTCTGTAGAAGGACAAAACTGATAGGTTAGATGAGTATACGAAGGGGAGTTTATTAGGGGAATTGACTCACATGATCACAAGGTGAAGTTCCACAATAGGCTGTGTGCAGCTGAGGAGGTGGGAAGCCAATCTGAGTCCCAAAACCTCAAAAGTAGGGAAGCCGACAGTGCAGCCTTCAGTCTGTGGCCGAAGCCCCGAGAGCCCCTGGCAAAGTCCAAGAGTCCAAAAGCTGAAGAACTTGGGAGTCTGGGGTTTGAGGGCAGGAAGCATCCAGCACAGGAGAAAAATGGAGGCCAGAAGACTTAGCCTGTCTAGTCTTTCCATGTTCTTCTTCCTGCTTTTATTCCAGCTGCACTGGCAGCTGATTAGATTGTGCCCACCTGAATTAAGAGTGGGTCTGCCTTTCCCAGTCCACAGACTCAAATGTTAATCTTCTTTGGCAACACCCTCGCAGACACACCTAGGAGCAATACTTCGCATTCTTCAATCCAATCAAGTTGACACTCAATATTAACCATCACACCCTCTTCACCTAGGGATTGAGCCACCTGAGAGCCAGACTGCAGTGATTACTGTTGCTATTCTAGGTCTAGCCACCCAATGGGGTTACCTACTTCCTGGCTAGTGCTGGGGAGTGTCTACAAAGAGTCCTGTGATATGAACCGTCTTCAGGTCTTCCAGCTGTGGATACCAGCACCTGCTCCAGGGAAGGGTGGCAGGGAACTGAAGTGGACTCTGTAAGAGTCATTGGTTGTTGTTTTGTTTAGTGTGCTGGTTTTCTTGAATGCTGGTTATGCTAGTGGTAAAGTTGTCACGTGGACAGACTCTGGACTTCTGGTTGGCCAGAGTGTTGCAGGTGGTGGAATTAGCTGTTGTTTTCTCCTTTCTTGGTACAGGATTGTTCTGTCATGAGTTGCTGTAATGGTTTGATTTGGCTGGCTGGCAGACTGGAGGTGGTGCTTTCAAGAGAATACTAGCTGTGGTAGTAGAAGGGGAGTATAATCATGTTTCTCAGGTGATGGCAGGGCCATAGTGCTCCCAAGAGTTTATGGCCTTTGTCTTTGGCTACCAGGGTAGGTAGAGAAAAACCATCAGGTGGGGCAAGCAGATGGGTCTGAGCTCAGACTCTTTTGGGCAGGGCTTGCTGCAGACACTGTGGGGAGTAGGGGGGTGCTTCTCAGCCCAATGGATTTATGTTCTAAGGGGGATTATGGCTGCCTCTTCTGCATCATACAGGTCACCAGGCAAGTAGGGAAAGCTGGCAGTGACAGGTCTCACCCAGCTCCCATGCAACCCTGCAAGGCCAGTCTTCCTCCCACTGTGTCCCACCGACAGCACTGAGTTTGTATTCAGGGAGCTGGAAGCAGGAGTGAGATCTTGACCCAGGCTATAAGCCTCCCCACTGAGAAAGCAGTCAGGACTCTCAGGCCTCACTCACTCCTCCCCACCTGCCTGCACCTTCAGCTGCAGGTTCTATGCTCATATCTGCACTTTCCATTAGCCACCCTGATTCTGTTTAGGAATACTTGTACTCGTTTGAAATTATTACAGAGTCCATCTAGGAGCTTCTTTCACTCCGTGGCTCCTCCTCAATTCTGCTGCCTGCCTTCCCCAAGGGCCTCTCTCAGATAAGGCCAAGAATGGCTCTCCTGGGCTCAAGCTGGGGAACAGGAGTGCCTACAGGGCTCTTCCCACTGCTTCTTCTACTTTTATATTTTTCTCGGCTCTCTCAATCCATTTCAGCTCTAGGTGAGGTTAAATCCTTCTCCCATGATCTGGATTTTCAGGTTCCACAGTGAGGATATATGTTCAGAAGCAGACACTTCTCCCATCACACTTTGGGAACTCAATTTTTTGGCTGTCTTGCAGAATTTGCAGCAGCAAGCTACTTCTTGCAAAGGGTCTGTGACTTCTTTTGGTTTTCCTGCTATGTTTCTGTGGTGGTTCTTGGAGCGAAAGTTCAGTGTGAATCTTCGCACACTGTTCTGTCCATCCAAGTGGGGGATGCACACTAGCCCTGTCTCCTTTTCACCATTTTCCATGGCTCAGCCTCCCAAGTAGCTGGGCCTACAGGTGCGTGCTACCATGTTCAGCTAATTTTTGAATTTTTTGTAGAGGTGAGGTCTCACATTATTGCCCAGGCTGGTCTAGATCTCCTGGGCTCAAGTGATTCTCCCACCTCAGCCACCCAAAGTGTTGGGATTACAGATGTGAGCCACTGTGCCTGGCCTTCCTCAGCTTACCTTTTTTTTTTTTTTTTTTTAAATATCTTAACATCTTCAGTAAGTCATGGGGAATGCTCTTTTTCAAAGAAGCTCAGTCCTCAACTTTCACCTAAGGTAAAGACTCCGCTCCCAGATCACTTACCCCTTTCCAAATCCTCTGAAAATTATGAACCCTCTCCCTAGACAAGTTTACATACATACACATACTTTTTGGTTATAATTTCAGAGGTTTCATGAACCCGACTGAAGTGCATTCAAGGAACACAAATTGTGAACCATAAAAAGTGAATAAAATGTTCTCCCAAGTTTTCTATTAACCCAAGAGATACTGGCTTCATAAAAAATTAAGTTTTCAGAGAAAAGTTTTCATTTGAACTTGATTTTAAACATGCTTGATTATCCTCTTGCTTTATCCTAAAATATAATAAACTAAATAAAACACCAGTCATTTTATGAGTGGTAACATGGAGTAAGAAAGGAAATGCTTAACATATCCACAACTATAGTTTTATACTATAAATGAAGCAGATTTCATCTTCATCCAAGCATGTAACTCCTTTGACTTTATTGACATTAAGTTTCTAAATGTACTGGGATGTATGCCACTTAGGATATTATTAAGTAGTTCATTATACCTTTATATGCGGTCTTTGAAATTAAAAAGGGAAGTATTTCAGAAGTCCTTTATGTGAGGGTTAGGGACTGGATATTGCTATGTAACTTTTCATAATACCTTTATCTTCATAATGTGTATATATATATATATATATATATATATATATATATATATTCTATTTTTTATATCTTATTTTCGATATGTTCTAGTTTAATAGTTTACATTTTACACCAGTTACTCTGTGTTGTTTTCTAGAGCATTTCAAAGTCTAATAAAAATCTTAATGCTAATTCTTGTAGGTTTCTCATTGTGAAAGCTTTCCTTAGCAGCCAGAATCCATAAAACCAAGAAGGATTGAAGCCTCTCAACATCACATTTAATCAACCAAAGGGCTGTTATGGAGAGACACAAGGCCACAGGGCCGTCCTTGTTTTTAGTTGTGTTTTCTGGTTCTGACAGCCCAAGAATTGTGAGTGGCTGTAAGGCTGAGTCAAACCCAAGTTTCCACTTTGACACTGCAGAAAGGCTTAAAAAAAATCTTCCATATTTTAAGTAGGAATTCTTTGCAGTAACCATATGTGGAAAGTAAGAACTATAACCATTATTTGGGACTTTTTTTTTTAGTCAGTGCAGCAACATTATTCCCTGCCTCAGTCTGGTTCTGTCCCTGCTGAGCAACTGGGTGCCATTAGTCACAGTCAGATACTCTAAGCTTTCTGAGCTTTAATTTTTAAAAATCTCTACAGCCAAGGAAACGTGAGAGTGATGTTTGTATTCGTGTGCATATGTAATACATGCAAAGAAATACTTATCTCTTCATTTTTTTAAGTCAAAATTGAAAATCTATCAAGTCATCCACTTGGACTTCATTTCTATTTTTTTTTTTTAAAGTAGCATGTTTTTCCTTTAAGGTATTTCAAGCTCAGATTGTTTGTTATTTGTTATGTTAATATATTTTTGAGATTATTAACAAGTGAATTTTAATATTTAGCCTAAATTAAATTTAAAAGTAAAGTATTTATTTGAAATCTTTCTATTATAAAAAGACTGAAATATGCCAGGAAAACCGATGGTAATGATTTGGTTTGTTTGCTGACTGATGATCTTTTAGAAAGTATCTGGCTTATTAGATCAACACAAGTTTTACTAAAAGAAACTAATATTCATATTTTAAACGTCTAAAATACCTGAACATTCTCTAGAACTGAATGTTCTAGATTGATGACTTCCAAACTTTTGTTCATAACTTGTAGGGCTGCACAAAATATATTTCCTTCAGGTTCTAGTGTATGTGCACATACATGTATTTATATACACATGATGTGAACTGAAGTTTCAAAATATATGTAATACCATTTTATTTTTCTTTTGATTTGGTTTTTAGATGCTGGTCTCAACCCACTAAATTAATTTCTCTGTTGGAAAATGGGTCATGACTCACAGTTTGGCAAATACTGCTTCAGGGAAGGACTTGTCCAGCTAATGCTGCCATATGCTTCTGGCAGGAGAGTGCCACATTTTGTGATACAGATGATAGGGAGGAGGCTTACCTGTCCCTGAACTCATGATTACCCTCAAAAAGGCTTTGGAGGGGAAGAAAAAGATGAGATCTAATAGTTGCTGGGAAGAAGGAGGAGGGAAAAGATCAATGAGAAATAAAGTAAAATGTCTTATGGAGCCAAGTAAAGCTATTTTCTGTTTCAAAAGTACTAATTCTCAAGAACAAAAGGGAGCCTTGTGCATCTACTCTGTCTCCCAAGTGATTTCTTATTTTTTGAGGATAGAGAAAGAAAGAAAGGTAAGATCTTCCTTAGAGAAAGAATTAGAAAGAAAAAATTAGAAAGAAAATGAGGTGGGTGAGAACTTGAGAAAAAGGAATGAAATAAGGTCTAGATCTATGTGACATAGTCATAATGGCTCAATTGTCTGTAGTACTCTTAATGATGAGGCATATTTTCAGTGCCTCATATTACAGTAATAAGGAATGAAGTATTTATCCCTTTTTTGAAAACAGATTCAAAAAGTAAAAGAAGGTTAAAGGAAAACCTTATGGACACTAAAATTCTCCCTACTTCTGTTCAATAGCCATTAAGTTGCTGATCACTTTTTATTTCGCGCAGTTGCTGACAAGAGTGTTTTGGGATTACTCCTGGGTGTCAAGTGAGCCTACACTGTAACTTTCTGGATGTTAAAAATCATGCAGTGATTACTAACAAATCATATAGTAGTTGTAGACAAAGGTTCTAAAAGGATTCTATAATGGTTTCTCCTCCCCAGGTGCTTTTGGTAGCATTATTGACAAAACAGAATGCCATGTAAGTCCTAAATTGCACATGTTACGATCTCAGAATTATCTTCATGTCCTTAGACAACTTATCAAAAGACTCTAAAGCCCCATGAGGCTAGGCTGTTTCTTGTCCACTTCTGTATCCTCATCATTTAGCCCAGTTGCTGGTATATGAAAGCACTAATAAATATTTCTTAACGATATAATTGAAGAATGACTAGAGAGCCAAGCAGGTTTTTGTTTTTAACGTTAAGTATATACCATGAAGGTCATCAAACTATTTAAAAGCTGTGGTTCTAATTACATACATATTTAATTACATACATGCATTAAAATTTTAATTTCTAATCTCTATTATATCTTGGGCTTAGTATATCTGTGGCAATATAAATTAATTTTCTTTTCTTTTCTTTTCTTTTTTTTTTGAGATAGAGTTTCGCTCTTATGGCCCAGGCTGGAGTGCAGTGGCGTGATCTCTGCTTGCTCACCACAACCCCTGCCTCCTGAGTAGCTGGGATTACAGGCATGCACCACCACTCCCGGCTAACTTTTTGTATTTTTAGTAGAGACAGGGTTTCTCCATGTTGGTCAGGCTGGTCTTGAACTCCCGACCTCAGGTGGCCTGTCTGCCTTGGCCTCCCAAAATGCTGTTATTACAGGCATGAGCCGCCATGCACAGCCAGTTTTATTTTCTAATTAAAAATTGTGGTTGTAAATTATTATTAACATCAGCAACTTTATTTGGCATGCAGATTTTGTGAATACATTATCTGAGAACATTTTGAATATAGCCCTCAAATTATTTTTCGATTAAGAAATTTAGCATTTTTCTTAGCTGGAAATTTCTATGATTTTTGAGCTAGACATTTTATAGAGAACTGTTGGAAATATTTTGGTATGTTCTAGTATCTTTTTAAATATTTGGTATGTCAAGGTGAGTTTTTATGAAACATGGCTTGAACAAAGAATAAACTATTTCCTGTCGTATCTTTGAAAAGTTTTCCAAAAAAAGGAAATGCAATACTTTACCTACTTAGGTATTTACAGTGCAGTCAGTGGACCTCCCATTTTGGTGAAAGGAACTAACATGGTACTGCTTATCCTGTTGTTTCGTTTAACCAGTATTTTGCTTCTAAAAAGAAGTAGTTCTCTTACTTGAATTTCAGAGACACTAATAGCCATGTAAATATAAAAGATTATGTAAAAATGGCTATTGCTGAAGTCTTGTCTGATAAATAATGCCACAGTTTCTGATCTAGATTTATATTAAACGTCTAGAAGTTATGCATTTTACTTCTCACAGAAAGGAGAAAAATACTCATCCATTATAAAATAATGTTCTTAGGAAGGGGTCCAGTTTCTGCTTTCTGTACATTGCTAGCCAATTTCCCAACATCATTTATTAAACAGGGGATCCTTTCCCCATTGCTTGTTCTAGTCAGGTTTGTCAAAGATAAGATGGTTGTAGATGTGTGGTTTGCTCCGGAGGCCTCTGTTC
>CAUYLG010064197.1:0-10402 GCA_963573385.1 Cacajao melanocephalus | reverse complement strand
TCCTGCATGTTCTGCACATGTACCCCAGAATCTAAAGTGCAATTATATATATATATATGTAGAACTAATATCAAGCATTCTCTCTTACCACAGTGGAATAAAACTGGAAACCCATAACAAGAAGAATTTTGGAAAGTATGCAAATACATGGAAATTAAACAATATGCTCCAGAGTGACCAGTGGGTCAATGAAGAAATTAAGGAAGAAAATGAATAATGTCTAGATAGAAATGATAATGAAAAAACAATGTACCAAAACCTATGGATACAGAAAATGCAATACTCAAAGGGAAGTTTAAAGCTATAAGTCCCTACCTCAAAAGGAGGAAAAACTTCAAATGAATGATCTAAAAATACATCTTATAGAGCTAGAAAAACCTAATATTATTAGAAGAAAATAAATAATAAAGATGAGAGCAGAAATAAATACATTTGAAATAAAGAAAACAATACAAAAGGGCAATGAAACAAAAAATTGTCTTTTAAAATTGTATAAGAGAATTGACAAACCTTTAGCCAGACCAAGAAAAAAAGACGACCCAAATTGATAAAATTACAGATGAAAAAGGAGACATTATAACCGATAGCACAAAAATTCGAAGGATCATTAGTTGCTACTATGAGCAACTATATGCCAACAAATTGGAAAATCTAGAAGAAATGAACAAATTTCTAGAGACATACAATCTACCAAGATTAAACTGGGAAAAAGTAAAAAAATCTGAACCTATCAAAAGAAGTAATGAAATTTGAAGCCATAATAAAAAGTCTCCCAGCAAAGAAAAGTCCTGGAAAAGATGACTTCACTGCTGAATTTTACCAAACACAAAGAAGAACTAATCATATTCTTAGTATTCTGAAAAATGGGGTAGGAGGGAATACTTCCAAACTCATTCTACGAGGCCAGTATTATTCTGATACCAAAACCAGAGAAAGACACCTCAAAAACCAAAAACTACAGGGCAGTATCTTCAATGAATATTGATGCAAAAATTTCCAACAAAATACTAGCAAACAGAATTCAGCAATACATTAAAAATATCATTCATCATGACCAAGTGAGATTTATCCTAAGTATGCAAGGATGGTCCAACATATGCAAATCAATCAATGCGATACTTTATATTAACAGAATGAAGGACAGAAATCATGATTATTTTGATTGATGCTGAGAAAGCATTTGATAATATTCAACATCCATTCATGATAGAAATCCTTAAAAACTGAGGATTGAAGGAACAAAGCTAAACATAATAAAAGCCATATATGACAGACACACAGCTAGTAACATACTGAAGGAGAAAAAATTGAAAGCCTTTTCTCTAAGATCTGGCACATGACAAGGATGCCCACCTTCACCACTGTTATTCAACACACTACTGGAAATCTTAGCTAGAGCTATCAGGCAAGATAAAGAAATGAATGGCATCAAAATTGGAAAGAAAGAAGTCAAATTATCTTTGTTTGTAGATGATATGGCTATTTGAAAATACCTAAAGACTCCACAGGAAAACTATTAGAACTTATTAAAAAAATTCACTAAAGTAGGATATAAAATCAATATGCAAAAATCAGTAGTATTTCTGTATGTCAACAGTGAATACTCTGAAAAAGAAATCAAGAAAGTAATCCTATTTACAGTAGCCACACAGAAAATTGTATAACTAGGAATTAAAGAAATGAAAGACCTCTATGATGAAAATTAAGAAACACTGATAAAAATATTAAAGAAGACACCAAAAATGGAAATATATTCCATGTCCATAGATTGGAAGAATAAATATTGTTAAAATGTTCATACTACCAAACGCAACCTACAGATTTAATGCAATTTTATCAAAATACCAAAGGCATTCCTCACAGAAATAGAAAAACAATGCCAAAATTTATATGGAACCACAAAAGACCCAGAATAGTCAAAGCTATCCTAAGCAAAAAGAATAAAGCTGAAGGAATCACATTACCTGACTTCAAATTATAATACAGACCTATAGTAACTAAACAGCATAGTACTGGCATAAACACCAACACAGAGACCAATGGAACAGAATAGAGAACACAGAAACATATTCGTATACCTTTAGTGAATTCATTTTTGACAAAGATGCCAAGAACATACATTGGGGAAAAGACAATCTCTTCAATAAATGGTGCTGGGAAAACTGAATATCTATATGCAGAAGAATTAAACTAGACCCCTGTCTCTTGTCATATGCAAAAATCAAATAAAAATGGATTAAAGACTTAAATCTAAGGCCTCATAATATGAAACTACTACAAGAAAACCTCAGGGAAAGTCTCTAGGACATTGGTCTAGACAAAAATTTCTTGAATATTACCCCACAAGCACAGGCAACCAAACCAAAACAGACAAATAGGATTACATCAGGTTAAAAAGAAATGTCAGATATAGGTGATGGGGGGATGGAGGCAGCAAACCACATTGCCATGTATGTACCTATGCAACAATCCTACATGTTCTGCACATGTCCCCCAGAACCGATAGTGCAGTTTGTATGTGTGTGTGTGTGTGTGTGTGTGTGTATATATATATATATGTATGTATATGTATATGTATATGTATATACAGATATACATATTTTATTGCACTTTATGTAACAAGCTGAAATAACTCCATAGGAAAATAATAATCCAATTAAAAATTGGCAAAAGATTTGAATAGACGTTTTTCAAAAGAAGACATAAAAATGACAAATAGGCATATGAAAATGTGCTCAACATCATTGATCATCAGAGAAATACAAATCAGAACTACAATCAGAAATCACCCCCATTAAAATGGCTTTTCTACAAAAGTCAGGTAATAAGAAATGCTGGCAAGGATATGGAGAAAAGGGAAACCTCATACACTGTTGGTGGGAATGTAAATTAGTAAAACCACTATGGAGAACAGTTTGGAGGTTTTTCAATAAAGTAAAAATTGAGCTACCATATAATCCAGCAATCCTGATGTTGGGCATAACCCAAAAGAAAGGATAGCAGTATACAGAAGAGATATCTGCACTCTCATATTTGTTGCAGCACTGTTTCCAATAGCTAAAATTTGGAATCAACCTCAGTGTCCATCAACAGATGAATGGATAAAGAAAATGTGGTACATACATACAATGGAGTACTATTCAGCCATTAAAAAGAATAAGATTCTGTCATTTGCAAAAACATGTATGGAATTGGAGGTCATTATGCTAAGTAAAATAAGCCTGGCACAGAATGACAAATATTTCATGTTCTCACTTAGTTGTGAGATCTAAAAATCAAAACAATTGAACTCATAAAGGTAGAGAGCAGAAGAATGGTTACCAGTGGCTGGTAAGGGTAATGGGTGGATTGGGGGAGGTGGAGATGATTAATAGGTACAAAAAATAGTTTGAAAAAATGAGTAAGACAGCACAACAGGGTGATTAAAGTCAATTACAATTTAATTGTATATTTAAAAATAACTAAAAGTATAATTGATTTCTTTATAACACAAAAGATCAATACCTGAGGGAACAAATACCACATTTTACATGATGTGATTATTACACTTTGCATACCTGTATTGAAATATCTCATGAACTCATAAATATATACACCTGCTATGTACCCACTAAGCTTAAACTAAAAAATTAACAAATGAATAAAATTATTGAAGCAAAATAAAAAATCAACAAAACGAAAGATCCACATCTGGGAAAGTGGTTGTGAATCCGAACTACTACTTGGTTAAACTTAGTGTAGTCTGTAGTTACTTTTCAGGGACCATTGGGTTTCTACAGGGCCAGATTAATAAATTCAATGGAGATTTGATGAGGGCCACCACACTTGCCTCTGTCAGATTTTTAAGGGTGGAACTAATTTCTGTCATCTTCCTTCCTGTTCTATGATGCTATATTGTTTTTTAATTATTATCTTGGTTGAGAGGCAGTTTCAGATGCTCCCATCTGCCCTTTCTCACTGTGATGGTTCTTGCTCCATACTCCAAGGATCCAACATGGCCATTGCTTGAACTGCTAAATATGTCAATCTTCTACATTTGGACAAGGTGGGAATGATCATCAAGTGTATCCATAGATCTAGTAGATCTACTGTAAACTAGACTCTGGCTAGGAATCCATATATTACCTAGCCCCCTTTTTTTTCTACTGTAGCAGTGGAGATGATAATGACCCTTCTGATCTCTGGATAATGTTGATTCAGTCCCATGGTCCAGGAGTCCTTGAAATGTCCAGGTGTTGTTTTTCCCCAGCATACCTTTATCTGAGTAAATGACTGTAATAGTCTTTGGGAAAGGACTGAGGGAATTATTATTGTGTATACTTTGCCATTATTTTGCAGAGAGCTTCCCCTTGTGGACCCAGACTCTTTAACCCATTGGCCCAGGTCATAAAATTGGCTTAGGTTTAGAAATTGGGCCAGGAATCATGATTTTTTTTATTGGAGTTGCTTCCCTTATTGTCCCAGTCATCCAGTCTTAATTTCTTCTGCTTATACAAACTCTATAGTACCCTTGTTCCATGCTCATTTATTTTGCCTGTAAGATCTTATATTCTGTTAACCATCTCTATAACATTCTTACAGATCAGACCCTACTGACCACAACTCTTTGTCAGGCATTGTGATAATTGTGTCCTTGTGGCTTTGGACATTGAAGCTTCACTACTTGGCCTCTATAGTTTTGGCATGTTCTCACACACATTGCTATCAGCAAGCTAAATTATTTACTGACTCTCCTACTATAAACCCAGTCTGCAGAGCAGATACATAACTGAACTTCTTAGTGAAGCTGGTGCATCTCTTATCAGAGCATGTTTTATGGCCTTGATATATTGTGTGTATTCAGATCCATCCTGTGGAACATAACTATCTGATGAGTCTCTCTCAACTGTACAAAATAGATCACTCTACTATGCCTATTTCTCTGAGCCTTTAAATCTTTTTTAAAAATATACTTTAAGTTCTGGAGTACATGTGCAGGTCATGCTGGATTGTTACATGCCGTGGTGGTTTGCTGCATCTATCTCCCCCATCACCTATATTAGGTATTTCTCCTAATGTTATCCCTTCCAATCCCCCCACCCCATGCTATCCCTTTCCTAGCCCCCCCAACCGCAACCGGTCCCAGAGGGTGATATTCCCCACCCAGTGTCCATGTGTTCTCATTGTTCAACACCCACTTATGAGTGAGAAAATGCTGTGTTTAGTTTTCTGTTCTTGTGTCATTTGCTGAGAATGATGATTTCCAGCTTCATCCATGTCCCTGTAAAGGACATGAACTCATCCTTTTTATGGCTGCATAGTATTCCATGGTGTATATGGTGCCACATTTTCTTTATCCAGTTTATCACTAATGAGCATTTGGATTGGTTCCAGGTCTTGGCTATTGTAAACAGTGCTGCAATGAACATTTGTGTGCATGTGTCTTTATAATAGAATGAGTTATAATCCTTTGGGTATATACCCAGTAATGGAATTGCTGGGTCAAATGGTATTTCTATTTCTAAATCCTTAAGGAATCGCCACACTGTTTTCCACAATGGTTAAACTAATTTACACTCCCACCAATAGTGTAAAAGTGTTCCTATTTCTCTACATCCTCTCCAGCATGTGTTGTCTCCTGATTTTTTAATGATTGCCATTCTAACTGGTGTGAGATGGTATCTCAATGTGGTTTTGATTTGCATTTCTCTAATGACCAATGATGATGAGCATTTTTTCAAATGTATGTTGGCCTTACAAATGTCTTCTTTTGAAAAGTGTCTGTTCATCTCCTTTGCCCACTTTTTGATGAAGTTGTTTGTTTTTTTCTTGTAAATTTGTTTTAGTTCTTTGTAGATATTTGATATTAGCCCATTGTCATATGGGTAGATTGCAAAAAATTTTTTCCCATTCTGTTGGTTTCCAGTTCACTCTAATGATTGTTTCTTCTGCTGTGCAGAAGCTCTGGAGTTTAATTAGGTCCCATGTGTCTATTTTGGCTTTTGTTGCCATTGCTTTTGGTGTTTTAGTCATGAAGTTGTTGCCTATGCCTATGTCCTGAATGGTGCTGCCTAGGTTTTCTTCTAGGGTTTTTATAGTATTAGGCCTTATATTTAAATATTTACTCCATCTGGAGTTAATTTTAGTGTAAGGCGTAAGGAAGAGGTCCAGTTTCAGCTTTCTGTGCATGGCTAGCCAATTTTCCCAACACCATTTATTAAACAGGGAATCCTTTCCCTATTGCTTGTTTTTGTCAGGTTTGTGAGAGATCAGATAGTTGTAGATGTGTGGTATTGCTTCCGAGGCCTCTGTTCTGTTCCACTGGTCTATATCTCTGTTTTGGTACCAGTACCATGCTATTTTGATTACTGTAGCCTTGCAGTATAGTTTGAAGTCAGGTAGCATGATGCCTCCAGCTTTGCTCTTTTTGCTTAGGATTGTCTTGGCTATGCAGGCTCTTTTTTGGTTTCATGTGAAGTTTAAGGTGTTTTTTTCCAGTTCTGTGAAGAAGGTCAATGTTAGCTTGATGGGGATAGCATTGATTCTATAAATTACTTTAGGCAGCATGGCCATTTTCATGATACTGATTCCTCCTAACCATGAGCATGGGATGTTTTTCCATCTGTTTGAGTCCTCCCTTATTTCCTTGAAAAGTGGTTTATAGTTCTGCTTGAAGAGGTCCTTCACATACCTTGTTAGTTGTATTCCTAGGTATTTTATTCTTTGTAGCAATTGTGAATGGGAGTTTGCTCCTGATTTGGTTCTCTGTCTGTTATTGGTGTATAGGAATGCTTGTGATTTTTGCACACTGATTTTGTATCCTGAGACTTTGCTGAAGTTGCCTATCTTCTTAAGGAGATTTTGGGCTGAGATGATGGGGTCTTTTAAATATACAATCATGTCATCTGCAAATAGAGACAATTTGACTTGGTATTTTCCTAATTGAATACCCTTTATTTCTTTTTCTCACCTGATTGCTCTGGCCAGAACTTGCAATACTATATTGAATAGGAGTGGTGAGAGAGGGCACCCTTGTCTAGTGCCCATTTTCAAAGGGAATGCTTCCAGGTTTTGCCCATTCAGTATGATATTGGCTGTGGGTTTGTCCTAAATAGCTTTTATTATTTTGAAATACGTTCCATTGATACCTAGTTTATTGAGAGTTTTTAGCATAAAGGCCTGTTGAACTTTGTTGAAGGCCTTTTCTGAATCTATTAAGATAATCATGTGGTTTTTGTCTTTGGTTCTGTTTATGTGCTGGATTATGTTTTTTGATTTGCTTATGTTGAACCAGCCTTGCATCCCCACGATGAAGCTGACTTGATGATGATGGATAAGCTTTTTGATGTGCTGTTGTATTCGGTTTGCTGGTATTTTATTGAAGATTTTTGCATCAGTGTTCATCATGGATATTGGCCTGAAATTTTCTTTTTTAGTTGTGTCTCTGCCGGGTTTTGGTATCAGAATGATGTTGGTTTCATAAAATGAGTAAGGGAGGATTCCCTTTTTTTGTATTGTTTGGAATAGTTTCAGAAGAAATGATAGCAGGTCCTCTTTGTACTTCTGGTAGAATTCAGCTGTGAGCCCTTCTGGTCCTGCACCTTTTTTGGTTGGTAGGGTACTAATTGCTGCCTCAACTTCAGACTTTGTTATTGGTCTATTCAAGGATTCAACTTCTTCCTGGTTTAGTCTTCGGAGGGTGTACATGTCCGGGAATTTATCAATTTCTTCTAGATTTACTGGTTTATGTGCATAGAGGTGTTTGTAGTAATGTCTGATGGTAGTTTGTATTTCTGTGGAATTGGTGGTGATATCCCCTTTATAATTTTTTATTACATCTATTCGATTCTTTTCTCTTTTTTATTAGTCTGGCTAGTGGTCTATCTATTTTGTTGATCTTTTCAAAAAAAATCAGCTCCTGAATTAATCGATTTTTTTAATCATAACAAGCAGTCTCTCAGACCACAGTGCAATCAAATTAGAACTCAGGATTAAGACACTCACTTAAAACTGCAGAACTACATGGATACCAAACAACCTGCTCCTGAATGACTACTGGATAAATGATGAAATGAAGGCAGAAATAAAGATGTTCTCAGAACCAATGAGAATGAAGACACAACATACCAGAATGTCTGGGACACATTTAAAGCAGTGTCTAGAGGGAAATTTATAGCACTAAATGCCCACATGAGAAGCAAAGAACGATCTAAAATTGACACCCTATAGTCACAATTAAAAGAACTAGAGGAGCAAGATCAAACAAATTCAAAAGCTAGCAGAAGACAAGAAATAACTAAGATCAGAGCAGAACTGAAGGAGGTTGAGCCTTTAAATCTTTTTTTCCACCACATGCTTTGACATTTCAGCTTCATTCAGTATTGGCCATCACTTTTTTCCTGCTTTTAGGAGTTGCTCCATTGGAAGATCACAGTATATCTTGGAGTCCTCACCAGGATGTTAAATCCTGCATCCCTGGAGAACACTCACAAGTCTGTAGACTCTGTATCTAATTTTATGATATATATCCCCTTTATCAAATACTTTCAGAATCCAGTTTGATGTGTTCCTCCCCGAGCATGTGCTGGAACATGCTGGCTGGTTCTTCGAACTTCTTTGGGGCATAGTTCCTTTTCTCCCTCATCAAGCCCAACACCTTTCCAGCTGGATTATCCTGCACCTTATCCCTAATCATAGGCCTAGTTTCCAGGAAAAGTGTTGTGGGACAAATATCCAGGTGGGTACCTGTTGCCTTTTGGGTAAAGAATTCTGAATTGTCTTCCAGCAATGGTATGAAAAACTACCTCTTACTAGACGGACTATGTCTGTAGCCTCCTGAGGTTCAGTAGTGTCTGCTATTTCTCCCATAAAAGTGTGATACATTTTTCCCACCAGTACCTTCCTTCCTGTGGGACCACTGTCCCAATTTTGGTGAAAGTTTTAACAATTGGACCAACATTTTGGGCCAGGAGCTGTGTTCTAACTTTCACTAGTGAGGGGATCCTCACTGCCAAATTATGTGACTATGAAAAGTTGTCCACTGCTACATCTCCAGCACGTTAAGAGTATCTGGCCCTTAGGTAGCACTCAAATATTTGAATGAATGAATGCATCAATAAATTTGGTGTGTAATAAATACTATTATGATTATTACACACTAAACATATTACATGTATGCCTTCTGTAATCTTTGCAACAATCCTATAATTGTTGTGTCTTTATCATTTTACAGATGAGAAAACAGGCTCAGAAAGGGTAAAGTTATATTACCAGTAATTACTAAATGAGCCAGAATTGGAGCCCGGATCTCTGTGCCTTAAAAACCTTTTCCATGCAGCCTACTGCTTTCTATCATTTGTACCATCATAGATTTTCTGATAGAAGGCCAACCTTTTCAGGAAAAGGTGTTCTCACTTTCAATGGCTGAGGCTGCTGACAATTTGATAATTCTTTTTTTTTTTTAATAATTGTACTTTGGGCTCTGGGGTACATGTGCACATCCTGCATCCTGCAGGATTGTTGCATAGGTACATATGTGCCATGGTGGTTTGCTGTCTCCATCTCCCCCGTCACCTACATCTGGCATTTCTCCTGGTGTTATCCCTCCCCATCCACCCTGCCCCTCCACTGTCCCTCCCCTCCCCTCCCCTCCCCTACACCCCCTCACCTATCCCAGTCAGTGTTGTTCCCTTCCCTGTGCCCAAGTGTTCTCATTGTTCATCACTTGCCTATGAGTGAAAACATGTGGTGTTTGGTTTTCTGTTCTTGTGTCAGTTTGCTGAGAATGATGGTTTCTAGATTCATCCATGTCTCTACAAAGAACACGAACTCATCATTTTTTATGGCTGCATAGTATTCTGTGGTGTATATGTGCCGTATTTTCTTTGTCCAGTCTATTATTGATGGGCATTTGGGTTGGTTCCAGGACTTTGCTATTGTAAATAGTGCTGCAACAAACATACGTGTGCATATGTCTTTATAATAGAATGATTTATAATCCTTTGGGTATGTATCCAATAATGGGATTGCTGGGTCAAATGGAATTTCTATTTCTAGATCCTTAAGGAGTCGCCACACTGTCTTCCGTAATGGTTGAACTAATTTACACTCCCACCAACCTTTCTCTCCACATCCTCTCCAGCATCTGTTGTCTCCAGATTTTTTAATGATCACCATTCTAACTGGCGTGAGATGGTATCTCAATGTGGTTTTGATTTACATTTCTCTAATAACCAGTGATGATGAGCATTTTTTCAAATATTTGTTGGCTGCATTAATGTCTTCTTTTGAAAAGTGTTTGTTCATATCCTTTGCCCACTTTTGAATGGGTTTGTTTGTTTTACTCTTGTAAATCTACTTTAGGTCTTTGTAGATTATGGATATTTGTCCTTTGTCAGATGGGTAGATTGCAAAAACTTTTTTC
>CAUYLG010064195.1:0-22849 GCA_963573385.1 Cacajao melanocephalus | reverse complement strand
TTTTTAGACTGCATTCTAGCCTGGGTAGTAGAACAAGAATCCTGTTCTCTCTCCCTCTTTTTCTTCCTCTTTCTTTCTCTCATACATTCTTTTTCTTTCTTTCTTTCACTCTCACTTTCTTTCCTCTCTTTTTCTTTCTTTCAAAACAAAAAATAAAATAAAAATAAAAACTGCTTACTGAGCTGTGACAAAATGCTTTTTTATCCAGGTGGAATTATTATTGTGTATACTGGAAGGCTCTTTTAGACTTATTTAAACACCAGTTTTCTTCAATCATATATCCTTTTTTGGTACACAGCAAAGAAAAATGGAAACAGAATCAAACACTCTTCATGGTTATAGTCTTCCGAATCAGCTGTTAGCTGAGAGCTGTTGATGCCCAGGCTTTTCCACTCAGCATCATCATCTGCATCATCAAGAATGCTAGTGATGTGTGTTTCTTTGAAAGAACATGCCCCTTTTGGTTTTGGCATTTTCTTTCGAAGGTACTGACGTTCATTACGCAAATTTCGATGTGGACAGTTTCTTAGTTTTATCAGAAGGCTTCAACTGGATGTTTTCAGGCAACTACCAAGACTGACATTCCTCCCTCAAATGGTCTTTGAATGCTTTCTTTGTTGACTGAAAGTTTCAAGGATTGAAGTTATTTGATTATCCCACCAGCAACCACACTTTCTCACGCACAGGCAATCACAGCCACTTCAAACCTGCCACCTGGTTGACAATAATCGGAAGACACTCAGTTTTCAGAGATGCTAAGATGTTTGTGGATGCAAGAGTTCATGCTGTAAATGATGACTTGAAAGACAGCATAACAAGCCATTCAAACCTACAAGAACTAATTGGTACAGCAGTCATAGATGTGGCATGGCAAAGCCGGACTTCTCCCCAGCCTCCATCTCCAGGGAACAGAAAGAAGACTGAGGATGATGCTCTTCATTGTTAATTTACTGGAGAAGTTCTGGTCCCATGAGTGACAACTCAGGACAGGGAGAGTGCCTGTATCTTCTTAGCATAATAGGGTCAAGGTACTAGTTCTTAAGAAATAATCAAGCTATCTTAACACAGGAGATGTGGATCTCTTACATATACTAGACAAGAAGGGGATGTAAGTGGGAAGTTAATTCCAGTGGTGGCTAAATGTATTTATATGCTATAAGTCTTGCTATTCAAAGCATGGTCCAAGGACCAGCAGTATCAGCACCACCTGAAAACATGGTAGAGATGCAGAGTCTTAGGCTCCACCCCAGACCCACAGACTTGGAGCCTGCGTTATAAGAACATCTCCACTACCGTCTGAGAAGCACTGTGCAGAGGAGAGTTTTCTCCCTCCAGGCAAGCACACACACAAACCCAGGGACACCAGAGCTCATTAACTCTTGAGAAGCAGATAGCCGGTACTTGAGGTTGTCAAGTATAAAAGTCCTGTTGAAGATTGGAACGATGGCTAAGCTTTAATAGATTTTCTGGGGAGAAATGGTGAGTCCCGGCATAAAATTAGAGGCAGAACTGGACTCAATATGGAGCGGGATTTAAAGGGAGAGGCCTGTGGGATGCAGAAGAGAAAGTCTGGTCATGAGACAGCTCCCCGTGGAACATCCTCTGGAAGCCTGCGGGGAGAATATTTGGGAACTGTCTCCCTTAAAGACTCAGAGGGACCCTTTACTTTGATACAAAGCACACAAGAGACAGACCAGGACAATGCCTAATTTCCCCCACCCACGTCTACTTGGAGACAATTCTTGAACTTTCACGTGAAAACGTTCTCCAAAAAGTGTCTTTCCAACTTTCAAATATATTTGACTTGCAGGTCAGAGTAGGAAATAAGCTATACGTTAATTATGGCTGAAAAGTTGCATAAAACAGTACTCACCCTTCCTATGTGATGCACCCTGATATGTTCTTCTATTTCATTTTTTGAAAAAATTCCAATGTGACCCACTAACTTGATGTTATGATCTACCAATGGGTCATGGCCCATAGTTGGAAATACACTAGTGCAGCTGTCTTCATTTGGAGGAAAGGGAGCAGTGGTATTAGAAACAAGTTGAAAAGGACCATTCCTTCCTAAGTTCCAATGAGATCAGGACTATCCTCAGTGGAGACACCCAAGTGGCCTGTGTACAATAGCCCACAGATAATGCAGTGAGTCCACTCTGTTGCCTCCCCAAGGAATGTCTGGAGACACATTATATGGAGAAGAAATAAGGAGGAGGAGAAGCATAGCATTTGCCAATTCCACATGGATGACATCAGTAATTTGGTCCAAGGACAAAATTATATGTTTGCATAATGATCATCACAGAGAAGGTTTTTTAAATTATATGACATAAAGTGGAAATGTTTGCTACATTTTCTCTTACATGGGCTTTATATGAGTAAGGTTTTGAGAGGATCCAAGAACAGACCAGACTGATCATCTCAACAAAAAGGATGGGTGGAGAGAGAAAGAAACAGAGAGCAGGCCAGAAGGAGCAACACTGGAAAGCAGAGAGGAGAAAGACTGGACAGGGGAAGTTTGAGAAGGAAAAGAGACTGGAAACCTTGCTATGCAGTTAAGACGGTTTTTATAAAGCTGGGTATATCAAGTATGGTATAATTCCTTTCTTGACATCGTACCCACCTCTAAGAAAACCTTCAGAAAAGGGCTATATTCCCCTTTAAAGCCTTTGAAGATGTGTGTGTGTGTGTGTGTGTGTGTGTGTGTGTGTGTGAGGGGGGTGTGAGGGTGGCTTTTTTGTGTATGATAAAATAAGCCTTACAGCCATAGTCAAAAGGCCAATTTAATTCCAATTACATAAGTAATATCATAGCAGTAACTAATAAGTTGACTCTGCTCATTGAACAATTGAGAGGAACACACACTAAGAAAGAATGAGTGAGTTACAAGTGGGCTACAAAGATATCATCTGTAGATTTGATTTGCACTCCTAAGTATTTGCACACAAGACTGCAGAAGTTTTCCTATGAACATTTTCTTTGCAAGGTCAAAGAGGATCTGGTGAACAATGTGGTCTTTGTACACTTAAAATTTTAATATTGCTTTTTAAGTTTCTGAACGCCATATAAACTTGGCGTCTGAGATCTATTAATGGACTACAGGGTCTAATCTTACCTAGGTCAAAAGCTTAAAGAGAAAATGGTGATTATTTTTATTTCCGCAAAATGAAAATAATCCCATAGAATACTCATAGAACAAGAGATCCTCATTCCTCCTTAAAGTCAAGTTCTCAGATGATCTCAATTGATTAAAAAGCTTTGGAATAAGAAACGAGCCTGAAACAATAATTAAATGAGACTTTTTGGAGACAATCTAGTGTCACACCATTAGGTTGAATGGAATGAACCTGTTTCCCTAAAAGCAGTGCTGGGCATGCTCAGAGTGCTGAGATTATTGAGAACCGTCTCATTATTGAAGCTTAAGTTATCAGAAGAAAGCTATTTATTTGGCTTTCCTTGAACTTGAGGGCTTGGTGAGACCTCTAACCCCTTACATGTCTAATGGGGTCACTCACTTCTCTCTGCAGATAATGCCTAGCAGGATGAAGTAATGTGTGATAGCCACTAGGGGGCAGTAAAAGCTGCAAGTGTTCCCAAGGCAGCCTCCTTAGAATAAGGTTTTATGAGTCACGATGAGGAAGTAAGAAAAGATCCCCGAAGACAATAGATGAGCTGTCACCATGCTCCTGGTGTGGCAGTGCTCTGAATGGATGTGAGAGGTAATGGGTTTGTAGCCTTGTCTTAGGATGCCCAGGTAAGAACACATAAGGCTCATTTCCTTATGTGTTCTTACCAGGGCATCCTAAGAGAAGGCTTTGACCTGTTGCAGCAATAAGTCAAACAGAATGTGCATGCAAGCTCAGAGCCTTAGTACCTGAAGTAATTTGTGCTAGTAGCTAAGGATGACAGACAATAGGCAAATCAGAACTTAGATAGAATGGAAAACTGCAACCAACTCTCTAAGCATTATCTTCCTTCTGTCTACTAATAATCATTGGGAATTATATTTCTCTTACCTTAAATATCATAATCTTCTTGATCTTCAAATGGATTGTTTTTGCAGCGCCAAGCTCTGTCTATATAGATAAAGACTAAACCTCTGACACTTTGCTCTTCTGCCTCTAAACCATCCCACTGCTTTCAACAATTCTGCTTTCTTCTCTGTCCCATTTCCAGTCTCAATTTCCTCGTTGTAAAATGCAGGACTCAACTTTATGTTTTCTTTGATTTTCGGGTCTCCATCCCTATCATCTTCCAGTGTTGTTCTGGGGTCAATGTCCCCAGGGGCAGTTTTTCTCAAGTCTGCATTCAGTGACTTTAGGTTGGCAGCATAGAATCAGCCATGGTGGAAGCATTTACACCACAGAATTGTCAAATGATATAAATCAGAGTGTTTTCCTTCCTGGAGAGCCAGTTGTTAAACGTTTATCAGCACACCAGTAAACCTCTCTCCACTCGAGTAACTTTCAGCCTGATAGATGTAACTATTTGAATGTATTGTGGCCACCTCAAATCCTACTGGCAAAAGGTAAAACTTGAGTCTCAAATTTGTTTTCTTTTCCTTCTCTACCCTCTGTCTTTTTTGAGAAAGAAATTACACATTTTTTCTTTTTATTTTTTTGAGATGAATTCTTGATTGTCACCCAGGCTGGAGTGCAATGACAGAATCTCAGCTCACCGCAACCTCTACCTCTCAGGTTCAAGCGATTCTCAGGCCTCAGCCTCCCGAGTAGCTGGGATTACAGGGGCGTACCACCACGCCTGGAAAATTTTTGTGTTTTTAGTAGAGACAGGGTTTCACCATATTGCCCAGGCTGGTTTTGAACTCCTGACCTCAAGTGATCCATCCACCTCGGCTTCCCAAAGTTCTGGGATTACAGGTGTGAGCCACCATGCCTGGCCAGAAATGATACATTTTTCAATCAGCTGAGCATATAATCCTGGTATCAGTTTTGTTTTACCTTTCTCTACCCACTGAGGCTATGCACATTCTTAAAGATTGTTCCTTTGAAGTCTCTCTTAAAGTCATCTTTTTTTTCTCATTTCCCTTGCCAACCTTTTCATGTCACACCTGAATTTATTTAGGAGACTTCCAGCTTTCTTTCTTTTTTTTTTAACTTCTGTCTCCTCCAATCCTATAAGTGGCAACAAAATTGTCTTCCATCCTGTCTTCACCCCAATAAAAAAACTTTCATAGCTTTGACTCTTTAATAATATTTCATGTCTAACACCCTCTGCCTGGTTTATAAAACACCCTCCATCCTGGCATCAGGTCAGCCATCTCACATTTTTTCTTGCTCCGTCCCATCCCTCTGCTGCAATGACTTTTCCTGTCATCTCACATAAGCCTCATTTCCCAAGCTGTTCTCTCAAGGACTTGGGACACCATTGTCTGCAGCTGTAGGATGGAAATAAAAGCCATGGCAGCTGCCAATGCATCATGTTAACCTCCCAGGCTTAATCCTGCAATGGGGCTGCTCTGACCCTGCTCATGGACCCCATGAACTTTCTTCCTCTTCCATCTACCTAAGCTCCACGTCTAGGCATTGCCTTCTTGTTTTGACTCCTTTGGGGATGCTAACCTGATTCTGACCTGTTTGCAGTGATTTTGGTGGCCCGACTGAGAAGAGAGTCCTAGAGGATGCTGGTCCTAGGCTGTGTATGTATTTGTCTATATTCTAGTAACTCCACAGGCTGAAGGTTTTGGGCCCTATATCTTGTACGTAGAGAAAGCAGATATATTTATTTACTCCTGTTGCCCCTTCTCTTTTCTTCATTAATTTATTCAAGTAAAGTTTGATAAACACATACTATATGACAGGCACTAGGATGGGCAACAGAGATGCAAAGCGGAAAAGGCCTGATCTCAGATTTCTGGAACAAGGGCTGGCCAATTATGACATGTGGGCCAAATCCAGCCCACTGCCTGTTTTTGTACAGCTCGTGAGCTAAGAATGGTTTTGACATATTTACATAGTTGAAAAAAGATACAAGAAAAATAATATTTATTGACATGTAAAAAGCATATGAAATTCACATTTCAGTGCTGACAAATAAAATTTTATTAAAATGCAGGCATGTCCATGTGGCAAGGTACCATCTACAGTTGCTTGTACACTGCAATGGCAGAGCTGCATAGTTGTGACAGAGACTTTAAGGCCCAGAAAAAGTTGGCTGACCCCTATTCTAGGATCTCTTAATGAGTGAGTGAGGTAGACATGCAAACTGTTAATTACAAGATACTTGGATGACTAATTTGATGGTGGTAGAGACAAGAGGCAGTGGTAGGAGAAAAGAAAGCCCAGACGAGAAGCTGCATCTGAGAGCTAGTGTTGGAATTGCTATGGAAGATGAAGAGAGCCTCACTATTCAGATCGAGTAGGGAAGGCATTACACCAGAAGTATGAGTACAGGAGAGAAAGAGAACATTTTCATGTGTTTGCAGATTTGAATACATAAAAGAGAAGAGCAGGTGATAAAGCAACTTAGATATAGCATATTCAGAGTTTCTGAGTGCTGTTCTGAACAGTGCATTCCAGGCCGGCAGACCCCAAGTCATTGAAAGACATTGTGCTAGGAGTGAAAAGAACAGGTTTGCCATTTAAAAGGATCACTTAGTCACCTACTGATTTAAAATGACTCAATTCAGGATTTAAATTTCATTTGTCCTTCTCAAAAGTTCAATTTGGTCTGTTTAAATTCTTGTCCATCCTGTAAATTTAGCTGAAGACTTACATCTTTCATAAGAACTTTGTGAGTTTTTCAATTCTTTCTTTTTTAATTTTTAATTTTTATTTATTTATTATTTATTTTATTTAAGTTCTGGGGTACATGTGCAGAACGTGCAGGTTTGTTACATAGGTATACACGTGCCATGGTTGTTTGCTGCATCCATCACCACATCACCTACATTAGGTATTTCTCCTAATGGTATACCTCCCCTATCCCCTCACCCCCTGCTATCTCTCCCGTAGTCCCTGCTGTGTGATGTTCCCCTCCCTGTGTCCACATGTTCTCATTGTTCAACACCCACTTATGAGTGAGAACATGCGGTGTTTAGTTTTCTGTTTTTGTGTCAGTTTACTGTGAATGATGGTTTCCAACTTTTTCCAAGTCCCTGCAAAGGACATGAACTCATCCTTTTTTATGGCTGCATAGTACTCCACGGTGTATATGTGCCACATTTTCTTTATCCAATCTATTATTGATGGGCATTTGGGTTGGTTCTAAGTCTTCACTACTGTGTTTTTCAATTCTTTCTTAATCTTATTTATTAGAATCCCTTGAGATGTGTTCAATAGAGTTTAGCATATCAATATGCCTTTGTTGGTTTTTATGCCATTTTCAGATGTGTGAGAGAGTATTGTTTCCTCTCTATCTCTTTTTATTACCGTTCTCCTCCATTCATTCAGCAGTGAAAAGGCAAGGTGAGTACAACATAGAAGAGAGAAGTTGATTCAAGTGCTAAATGCATTTGTGAAAATCTATAGATAAATGAAATAACCTAAAAGAGACTGATTGATAGGCTATTAGACCAAAGCAAGACAAAACTGTAGCCATGTAACAGCTGTATAGATAGACTATGTTGCCTAGAAGGTTGGTTCCAGAAACAAACACAAAAACTTAGGTTCTAAAGGAAACGCCCATCACAGTACTGTTCAAAGAAGACGGGTTCATGCCAAGAGCTGTTGGATAATCTGGGGTCACTGGAAAAGCAATTCTTTTTTTGGGAAAGAGTGTGTGGTAGATTTAAAATGGCCACAAATTATTTGCTACTTCTCCCCTTGAGGGCTGGCGTCTGATGTCTCTCCCAATGTTTCTAGACTGGCCCTAGTGAGTGCAGCAGAGGTAGTAGTCTGGGACTTCCACCTGGGGTTTTTGAAAATCTCTCTGTGGAAGCCATGTAAGAAGTCTAAGTATCCTGAGACCAGCATCTAGGGGAAGCCCCATGGCAACCCTCTGATTGGAAGCCCTAGTGGAGACCAGTCTTACAGCCATCCACATCAAGGCACTGAGTGTATGTGAGAAATCCTCTTGGACCTTCCAGACGGGACATCTGGACACTGGCTGACCTCTGATGCCACTCAAAGCAGAGAAATAAGCCACCCAAGCCCTGCCCAAATTACTGACTCATAAATTTCCAAGATAAAATGACTGGCGTTAAGCTGCTAGGCATTGGGGTCATTTGTTACACAGCAGTATATAACAGAGCAGAGTGCTACAAACTAGTTTAGCTGAAAAACAGTTATGAAAAACCCAGTTTCCCTTAAATTTTCATTCATCACATGCACTGATGATATGAAGTATTAAGGTTCATCTAATGGATATGTTTCTCAGTATAAATTAGTACGTTTCATTCATTTTTTTTAGGCTCTTGTGAGTTGGGACAATGTAAATTCTACCCTGAGATATACTTTTCCATTGTGCTGATAAAAGCACATTTCTGGATCATATAAATTCACTATGGTAAACATCCAACCTTGTAAGATTCTGAGGCACCCAGTTGACTTTCAATGGTGACACCCTGAATTCACTTTTACCTTTAAAAATTCAGCAGGGGTTATAAGTGTTTTCTGTTTTAATTGTATTTATTTATTTTTCTACCACATATTTAGGTCATTCACTGTGCAAGTTTCCTTACATGCATTCTGTTGTTGACGTCTCACAATATTTCATTTCACAAACCAGAACCTCACACAAAGATAACTTGTGGTACTTGCTCACAACCACATAGCTGCTGAAGATCAAGAAACAGTCTGGACCCAGGCCTGTCTTAGTCCAATTCCTGTGAGTGTAAACATCACCCCATAGGACACCCAGTGACTGAAAGCTCTTACTATTGTCTTGCCATAGTTTGGGGCACAAAATAAGTACTCAATAAATACTGATTATTTGAATAACTGGTTTATAAAACCTACTAGCTTTAACTACAGCTGTCTTTGCTCTGTTCTTTGTGTGCTGGTGGAAGAACGTTACAAACGAAATAGAATGCATATGAGATCTGTTGTCAGCCAATGAGAACTTTTATATTGAACTTTTCCTCAGAAGTCCAAGCTTTGTCTTGAAAGCACCAAAAAGAGGAGAAAATGAGGGTAGTGGACACAAGCCCTGGAGCTTTATTTTCTCCAAAACTGTTGGTTAGATGCCATGTGGGAATGTATGAAGACCACCTGAAATCTACACACATGCTTTAATAAGAGACAGAATGACTCTTAGACTAAGCACATTTCCTCCAGGAACTCTGCACAGTGCTTGGTGGAAAGTTTTAACACAGTTCTGTACTCCTTACTCATTCAATGAGTATTCATTTCACATGCACTGTGTGCTAGGCACTGTGGACAGCTGTGCCTGAACAGCTCAGGATCTAGTTGGTGAAATAGACATACAAAGAGATAATTTAAATACCATGTGATAGTACCACTGAGGCTGCCTAAACAAAATATCATGGGAACATAGAGGAAGAAGAAATTAACTCTGGCTGGCAGAATTGGGGGATTGGTTAAGTGAGAAGTTTATGGAGGTGACACTTAAGCCCAAACTTGTCCAATGGTGTTGACCAGGTGAAGAGGTGCTGTTTAAAGCACAAAGAAAGGCATGGCTAAAAGCAGGGAGTCATGAAAAAGCATGTTTCAAAACTGGCAAGTAGTCATGTGTGACTGGAGGCTGTGTGGCTTGAAGGATATAATAAGTCAGGTCAAGAATAATGACTATTTATTTGCAACTGTTTTGTGTCAGGCAGTAAGCTCAAATCTTTCCATGCATAATTGCTAATTTTAATGGATATGTTATGAAGTGGCTATTATCTCCACTTTACAGATGAGAAAACTGAGCCTCATTGAACTTGGGTAAATTTCCTTAATTCACACTCCTACTAATTAGCTGTAGTGGTATTTGAACTCAGGTCTATTAACTACAAAGCTTATGCTTACTGATACATTGCCTCTCAAAGAGTCTTTCATCCATCTGGCAAATATGGGGAATAAAATGATTGTGTGTGTGTGTGTGTGTGTGTGTGTGTGTGTGTGTGTGTGTGTTTAAAAACCTGCAGAACATGAGAGATGAATTATGGTTGTATGTGAGTAAAATCTGTACAAAGAAAATGAATAGTAGATTATAGAAAATAGCCTTGTGGGGATAGTAGATTTACAAATCTGTAAAATAACTCCTCTCAGCTAACTGTGATACTGATTTAGGCTTTCCAGTATCCTAAAGCACAGATCATGTTAGAACAGTGAGAAGGTTTTTCCTGATTCACTTTGGCCTTCTATTTCCAAAAGCTTATCCGATCAAAAGCAACTTATTTTACATCAATTTTTGAAGGCATAAAACTCTAACACATCATCTCTTACCCTTTTAATGGCTGACCTTACTTCCTATTTCACAGAGAAAATAGAAGCAATCAAAGGAGAAATTTCACCACCCTCACCTGCTCACCTGTGCCCATCAATGGCTGTTACCTGCCTCTTGCGCTGTCCCTTCTGCTCATGCTTCCAGCTAAAGCCAATCCCTCTGTTTGCGCCCTAGATTCCATCCCATTATTCCTGCCCCAGAAATTGTCTTCCCTCCCAATGTCCTTTATCATCATTTTACCCCTGGATCATCTCTATTGACATATCAATGTATTATTATTTCTGCCACATAAAAAAGAATTCTCTCTTGAACCTAGATCCCTTTTCAGCTACTGGGATACTTCTCTGCTTCCCTTTTTAGCTAAACACCTTGAAAGAGTTGTCTCTACTCACTCTAATTTCTCACCTCTCATTTTTTATTGAATTCACTTAAATCAGACTTTTGCCAAGACCACTCCAACAAATGTTGCTCTTCTTAACATCATCGGTGACTTCCTCGTTGCTAAGTGCAGTGGTTTATTCTCTACTCTTAATGTACTTGTCCCAGCAGCAGCTTTAGACACAGGCTCTGTCTTCTTTGAGAAGACCTTCAGTTACTCACTTTACCTCCAGGATATACCATTCTCTTGCTTTTCCTTCCATCTCACTGGCCAGCTCTTCAAAGTTGCTTTGCTGGTTCTTCCTCATCTCATCAACTTCTTAATGTTGGGTGCCACAGCATTCAGTTCTAGAAACTCTTTCCTTCTCTGTCTACACTCATGCCCCTACTGATGTATTCCAGTATTGTGCTTCAAATACCAATTATGTTCATGAATACCAAATTTGTATCTTGATTCTGGATCTCCCCCTCTAAATAGTAGACCTATAAAGTCAATTTTTGAGTTGACCTTTCCACTTAGATGTCCAGGATACATCTTAAACATAGTATGTCCAGAAGAGAACTAAATTCCCTTCACATTGGCTCTCCTTATGTTTTCCCTATTCTAGTAAATGATGATGACTCCAGCCATCTGGTTACTCAAGACATGAAGCTTGGCATCTATCACTGACTTCTTTCATATATGCTCACAACCCACATCCAACAAGGCAATCCTATCAGGTGTACATTCAAAATATGTTGAGTATCTGACTACCCCTTATCACCTATGTCGCTACCCCTCTGGTCCAGCACCATTATCCCTGCTCTGGTTTATTGCTAAAGCCTCTGAAGTGCTCCCCCTGTTTTATGCCTTGTCTCCTACACACCGTTCACTCTCAACACAGCAGCCAGAGTAATACTTTGAAAATATGAGACAGATCTGTCACTACTGTTTTCAAAACTTCCAAAGGTTTTCAGCTCAAAGACAAACTCTGTCTTTTGGTCATTCTTAGGTAAAGGAGACTGAGCAGTGCTAAGCATTTCTGGTTTTCATTCTCTAAGACGTAGAAAAGCCAGTAAGGAGATGTATTTGAATGGTTTTTAGTAGCCTATCCATATACTGCCACAATGCGAAAACTCTTTACAAAAACAAGAAAATACTTCAGAAAGACATGAAAGATTTAAAAAGTAGAGATTTATACCATGTTCATAGATGGAAGAACTTAATATCCACCTTTAAGCAACTCTCCCAGGGAAAGTCTCAAAATGTTTATGAGAAAATATATGCAAGAATATTCATTGAAATATTGTCTATAATAGTAAAAATATTTAGGAAGAGCCCAAATGATTGACAGAAAAACAGACGAATTATAATTGAGTCTTATAACCTACATAGATATTTCTCAGAAACATAATACAGGTTGAATATCCCTTGGATTGTTTTGGATTTTAAAATATTTGCATATACATGATGAGATATGCTGGAGATAGAACCCAAGTCTAAGAACAAAATGCATTTATGTTTCACATACCCATTATACACATAACCTGAAGAAAATTTAATACAATTTTGTAGAAACTTTTATATAAAATCTTAAATAATTTTGTGGATGAAACAAAGTTTTGACTGTTCTGATTGCAACCTGTCACATGAGGTCAGCAGTGGAATCACCTACCTGTGGGGTCATGTTGGCACTCATATTTGGAAGATTCATGGTTTCAGATTTTTGGATTAGGGATGCTCAACTTACCTAATGAAGTTGCAGAATTATATCATTTTTGCAAATTTTAAGTAATGCAAAATAAAATTATATATGTGCGTATATATATGTGTGTGTACATATAAATGTGTGTGTTCACATATATTATACATACACATACACGCCCACACACATGTCACATGTGAATGATAAATACCAAATTAAAAACAGTGACTACTTTTGAGGAGAATGGGGAATGGGTTTGAAGAAGAGTATCTGAAAGGTTTCATCTGAAATGTCTCATTTATTTTTTAAAAATGGTGAGGCAAATATGGCAAAATTATTTAACAGACCTTAAAACCAAGTGTGGATTCACAAATGCACATTCATTATTTTTTATTTTTCTATATATTTGAAATATTTTATAAGTGATAGAAAAGTGATTTAGTGCTTTACTTAAAGCTGATCACAGTCTATAGTTTAGAGTTGGAGAGAGACATATCTGCAATTAATTTGTATTTGGAACTTTTTTGATGACTAGAATGGGAAGTCCCTCAACTCAGCTTCAAAATGGGAACATTTATTATAAAGTCACACAAAGGATGCTTACTGAAATCAAAGGACAGAATCCAAAGTACAGCCAGGACTCCCGGGGACTGGAAAATGACCAGGAACCGGGACTACCTTTAATAGAAGCTGCAAGGTTCCTCTCACTCTTTCTCTCTTTCTCATTTTCTCAGGACATGTACTTCAACCTCTGCTCTCTATTTCCTCCTAACCTCTCTGATTCATCTATAGGATATAAGATGAAGTTTCCCTTCTGACTGGCAACTTTACTTGGTGACTCTGTTCAGATTGCAAAAGAGGGCATATAATGCACACTGATCATTTTGGTCTTATTTCCACGTCAAGTTCATGTACAGGCCATTTCCCATGCCTCATCTTTTGTTCAATTTTAGTGTGCTTCCCAATACAAATAACAACCCTAGGCTGTTTTTCTGAGCAGGAGCTGTGAAGGTACCACCACTACTACTAATAATAATGATAATTAGCACTGATTTAATACTTAGTCCCAAACACTACACCAAACACTTTTGCTTCATGTGACAACCCTATAGAGTAATGTTATCATCCCCATTTCATAGAAGAGGAAAATGAGACAGAGAGAAGTTAAGTAACTTGCCCCAGGTCACACTGTACATGGTAAAGCCAGGACTCCCAGGCAACCTGAGCACGACTGGCAAATTGACTGACATGTCTTGTCCTTTGCTTCAGCCAGGGCAAACTGCGGTAGGTGTTATCATAGCGATTCAGAATGCAATAGAGAGAAAAGGAAGTCATTTAGACAGGTCACATGTGAAACTGCTATACCAGAGACTTCAAAATGCAATAACTCTCGCACATGTCTTTGCCATCTTCAACACATAGTTTCTAATTGCCCCAAGCATCACTCTTTTCCAGAGACAGCAGAAGAAGAGAGAGATACCGGCCAAATGGCTGCTTTAAGTAGATGACCCAGAAGTTACAGGATCCGTTGTATTTATACCTCATTGCCCCAATTCCATCAGGAGTTGCTGGGAAATGTAGTTTCTAGTTGGAGGGTCTTAGAGTCAGTTAAAACATTCCTATTGCTAAGAAATAAAAAGGTGGGGGAAGCGGACCAGTGAGCACTAGAAGATAGTTGTATACAGTTGGCCACTTAGGAAGCACAATTTTCAGAAATTTTAAAGGATAATTCTGTCCTATCTCAGCTTTCAAATGGTGCTAGAATTTCCCTCTCACATACCCTTTTTGAGGGCCATTATGCAGGATTGCTCCATCCAAGCAGAAAGGACCACATTTCTCAATACTGTGAGGCAAATGCCATCCCGGACCAGGCTCTGTAGTGGCACAGCTGTTGTTCCTTTCTCCTTCAGCATGTGCTCCTGTTAACACGAGCAATTCTTGGCAGTTTACATTGCAGTGTGAGTATGATTTATCCCTGGGAGACTAGGTATTTGCTGCTTGACCCTTGAGCAAGGATACTTCCCATCATCACACATTTCATTGGTTCAGAGTTCTGGGGATAGGAACTTTCCCTGGGATAAGCAAAAGGGTTAAAAGATCTGATCCCACACAAGAATTGACTCCTGGTTATTTGTCTCACTGCTGTCTGTTTGCTCATATCAGGGAGGTAAGATTAACCCCAGCCAGCCGTTCTGCCTAAGCTGTCCTGATATGGGCCACCCTCTGTGCTCTAGACATGGAAAGAAACACAATCCATTCTCATTTCATCTTGTTGACTTCTCTGCCTTTCCTTGGGTTGGACTTTCTCATCCTGGTATGGTGTATTCATTAGGTCTGTTTTGGTCATAAGTGACACAAACTCAACTCAAACTAACAGTATAAAGGGGAGGATGGTGCTCGTGGAGAAAAACCACAGGATGAGCAGGGAGTGCATGTGGGTCTTACAGAGACTAGAACCAGGTGTTCAAATGCCACTGGAATTTTGCTCTGTGACTCTGTGACATCTCTGCCCCTTCACTTGACTACAGGCATGCACCACCACACCTGGCTACTTTTCTGTATTTTTAGTAGAGACAGGGTGAGCTCGTGCAATCCACCCACTAGAGGTTTGAGGTTTTGTTTTGTTTTGTTTTTGTGATGAAGTCTCACTCTGTCACCCAGGCTGGAGTGCAATGGCAGGATCTCAGCTCACTGCAACCTCGGCCTCCTGGGTTCAAGTTCCTACCTCAGCCTTCTGAGTAGCTGGGATTACAGGCACCCACCACTACACCTGGCTAATTTTTTTTTTTGGTAGATACGCGGTTTTATTATGTTAGTCAGGCTGGTCTCAAATTCCTGACCTCAGGTGATCCACCTGCCTCGGCCTCCCAAAATGCTGGGATTACAGGCATGAGCCACCATGCCTGGCCCCGCTAGAGTTTTATCTTGACCTTGGTCCTGTACCTACAGCTCTTGGGAACGAGGTCAGGTAGCTTGTGTGCTGGGATCAGGGCTAGCTCCCCTGACACAGGTTGCCTACTCAGCACCCCTCATCCTTTACCTCACAGGCAACTATGTGCCCCACTGCATGGGCGCTGCTTTCACTTCCATGCTCTGCCCAGGCTAGCCCCTAGTCTCTCTTCCTCTGAATGGTTTGCTGCTCATTATCCGTCAAGGCTTAGCTCAGCGGTCACTCCTTCAGGAAGCCTTCCATGTCCCACACTCACACACACACACACTTCGGAGATGGCCCACACCTGTTTCCCTGTTGCATTCTAGGAACACTTCTGCCACAGCATCACACAACACAAGAATGAGAGAGAAGGTCTCATTTCTCCCAACACTGGAAATCTCCTTGCACAAAGTGACTGTTTTAGTCCCCTGTGGCTCTCCAGCAGTCAGGACAGTGCCTACCATGGTGGGCATAAGGCTTTACCAACCTGAAGGTACAGGGAGCTGGATAAAGTGCCTCTAAAGACTCCCTATCACCCCAAGATTTGTGATGACCTACAATAAATCAGAAAGGTTACAGATCAAAGTAGATCTTTAGTCTAGTTCTGTGCAGTAAAAATGAAAGACTCTTACAAAAGAAGAACCAGAATGGCAATCAAGGGAAGGGCACACCCTATCCTTGCCCTACCTAGAAAGGCCTCAATCCAAAATGCCAGCCCGAAAGCCCTTTTCTTCTCCAGCCAAGGATGTGTTAAGAGCTCTTGTTTCCAACCTGGCACCGACGTAGTTAAAGCTGCACCATTTGCTGTGTGAGGCTTTGATTCTGCTGACTTTATTTCAAGCAATCAAAAATACCTAATTTGCATTCACATTCACATCAGTGGCCCATATGTTAGCCCTGTTTAAAAGCTATAGGCTTGCATTCATTATGAAAGACTTGGCTCCCCTTCGTTATCTTTTCACTTTAAAATTATTGAGATACTGTCGCTACAAAGGTTTATATTTAGCAAAGACACAACGTTTCCGTGTGCGTATGTGTCTCTGCCCATGTCTGTGTGTCTGAAAGGGATCTGATATTTGCATCCTCCTCCAAAATATCTGATAACTTTCAAAATGGGAAGAGGAAGAGCCGTCTCTTTCTCGATCTATTTCATATGTGACAGCGCTGCCTCCTACCTAAGGCATCATTAAAATACCGCGTTGCAATATGTCGGTGCACATGATTCTAGACCACACACTGAGCCCTGAGAAGCAGGCCCCTCCGGAGAGCCGCAGTGAGAAATTCACAGTTTCTTACCAAGAAACCCAGCCAGGGTTTGCTTTTAGGATTCAATCACATCTCAATTAGATTCTACTCACTGGTGGGAAGGGCTTATTTGTGCCTCATTCTTTTATTTATTAAAAATTTACTGACCCCCACTATGTGAAATGCACTCCCCTATGTAGAGCCACAAAGATTTTTAATGAGGGTTTCAGCTATCAAGGAACTTACGGGGAGCACACAAGGGGAAGACAAGCATTCCAGCAATTAGGACTCCTGGAAAAATATGCTGGAATACTGGTATGTGCAAAGAGCTAGGGGTGGGGCACTGGAAGGGGGACAATGGTTCTTCCTGGAGAGTTAGAGCAGCAGGTAGGACTTGGTGGGCAGGGAGGTCATCATCACCAGCTGGGTATATTTGACCTGGACCTTCAGGAAGGAATTTATAGTTGTGGCAAAGCAGAAAGAGAATGGAGCAGCAGGAGCAAGGGTAGGATGTGAATTCAGGAAAGCATCCCCATAGCAGATGCCGTTCCCATGGGCACCCTCCCCTCCCTGACTGTGGCATAGCTGAAAGACACAATGGCTAAGGTGTGTGCAACCAACAGCAATAGTGATCTTTGTTCTTTAGGATCATATACAAGAAACTGGTGAAAGTGGAAAAAACAGGGGACTGAGAATAGAAGTCGGAAATCTATATCTTTCTATATCCTTTTGTCCTGCTTGGATTTTTTTCCCTGCTCTGTATAAGCAGTGCTATTTAAAGAAACAAAATTGAAAATATATTTTGAATTGATGAATTCTAAATAACATTCCAAGCTTTATCATTAAAGAAGCTAATTAGGGAAACTGCATCATGACATCAAGTTTGAATCAAATGAAGTAAAGGGAACCAACAGCATGGATATATGTTCAATACTTGAACCAATGCACTGGGGGCAGGGGAAATGTGTGCAAGAGCCTTATTATGGTTTTATGGGAAGGAAGAAGCAAGGCAGGGTATGCAGGTTTAGAATTAGCTAGTTGGAATAATTTTGGCTGGCACTGGAGTGTAGGGTCAGACCCTAGTTATTTGGTACCTGGCCCTGGGGTGATTAGAGCAGGAAAATAGTAGCTTGGAATATGATAGTCTAATAAAGAAAAGGTTAGGGATGTTGGTTAGTTTAGTTTGCTTGGTTTGCATATAAAAGGCACACTCCTAACAGGTGGGGCAGTCCATTCAAAGTCAGCAGGACCCCAGATGTCAAAGCATCAGAATACAGAAAATAAAGACATGATTAATATAATTTGCCATTGGGGGTGCAAATATTAAAGTGGTGGTTCTCAGGCCTCTCTGTTTCAGCTAGCTTTATTATATAGAATCCTATACTCAGATAAAATCTTTCTTAGGTGACCAATGTATAAAGTAATTCAAAGAGCTGCTCTGGTTGAAGTAAGGATAATTGGCCCAGAGCCTTAAATACACAGCCTCCCTGCTCATCTTCAGGGTAGTTCCACCTAGCAATCTGTGGATAACGCTTGGAAACAGGGCCCTGGAGGCCTCTCCTAATGCCAGTTGTACCTGCCAAAATGTGGGACTCAGCTGCTCTCATTCTAACCCTCTGTGCATACATGACCTTGGTCTCTTGGAGGTTCGCCAAAGGTTCCAGGAACCCATCACCAGGTCTGTTCTGCCAGAATCTCACTGCTCGCCAGAATACCATCTGCACAGAGGACAAGGCTGGGAAAGGAGACACTTCGAGGCAAGTTGGGATTTGTGTTGGGTATTGTATGGGGACTTGTTTGGGAGCCAAATCACAAGAGACTCCTCGGGGGAGTTAGACTGAACTATGCAGAAGGTTCTGGCCTAGACTAAAGCAATTGAGCAACCCTGTGCTCCCTTCTCCTTAAGCTCACACGTGATTCTCAAGTCCTTCATATCTTCCTACTCCAATGGCAAGGAGAGACCTGCCTGGAAATGAGTCAGATGGCCATGGGGCAGTCAGAGCAAACTTCACAATGTCTAGGATGGAGTAATTGTGCTGACCTGCTCTGGAACCTTTCTGACCTGCCTTGGTTCACTAATTGCAAGTAAGAAAAAAAAAAAAAGAAGAAGAAAGGAAATCAATATTTCACTGTCATTAGCGTCATCATGATCATTAATACTGTGAATTCTACTATAATTTTCAGTTTTTTAATAATAGAATCAGGCACCACATGAGGACCATTTTGGCCAGTGACAGACCACATATACTACAGTGGTCACTTAAGATTATAATGGAGCTGTCCCTTATAGGTTTACCATTTTCTTATCTGTATACAGTGTTTTTTCTGTATCTTTTCTACGTTTAAATATGTTTAGACACGCAAATACTCACCGCTGTGTTACAGTTGCCTATAGAATTCAGTACAGTACCATGCTGTATGGGTCTGTAGCCTTGGAGCAATAGGTGATACCACAAAGCCTAGGTGTATGGCAGGTTATATCACCTAAGTTTGGGTAAGTAAACTCTATAATGTTCTCACAATGACAAAATCACCTAATCATGCATTTTTCAGAATATAGTTTCTCAGAAAATATCTCTATCTTTAAGCAATGCATGACTGTATCCCTTTCTTGCTTTAAGACAATTATTACACATAAATTTAATGTGCTTCTTTTTTGTGAGACAGTCTTACTCTGTCACCCAGGCTGGAGTACAGTGGCACGATCTTGGCTCACTGTAACCTCGGCCTCCCCAGTTCAAGTGATTCTCCTGACTGAGCCTCCCAAATAGCTGGGATTTATAGGCAAGTGCCACCACACCCAGCTAATTTTTGTCTTTTTAGCCATGTTGGCCAGGCTGGTTTTGAACTCCTGACCTCAAGTGATCCACCCACCTTGGCTGCCCAAAGCGTATTAAAGGCGTGAGCCACTGAGCCTAGGCTTTAATGTGCTTCTTTACCCTGAAATAGCTGGCAGAAGTTCTCTCTCTGTCTCGCCAACCTGGTCTCTAAGTCTGTGTTTTCTTAAATGGTGCAGTAATGAGACAACATGGTTGTTATTTCTCCTTTGACTTATTGCATCCCGTATTTATTGGGATGCTGAAAGCATACGCTGAATGGAAGTCTACCCACTCAGGTGACCACTCTGTTACCTCCAGTGAACCTCATCTCATCCTGCTCCTTGTGCTCAGGAATAAAGGATGATTTGTTGTCCCTGATTGTACCTCTGTCTCCTGTTCTTTCCCATGTTCTTTTCTTGTGAGAAAAGCACCCCGTGGGAGGGAAGAGTTGGCTTCCCGTTTGAACCTTGAGTTAGAAAATGCTCCCCATTGTTTTGTGCTGTGGAACATTCCAAGCGACAACTCCTTGGAAACAGTGGTGCCTGACACACCACTTAATCAGTTGTTGCTCAGTATCAAGTAATAGAATATTTTGTGTTTATTTGTTTTTGATTTGGGGTTCAGGACTTTATTGTGGAGAGTTGACATAACGTGCCAGAAGTCTGACTTCGGAACCAGTGGAATGACACCCTATTTTTATAGGGCAGCTCTTTGCAGTTGCAACATATCCTAAGCACAGAGGAAAGTGCCCACATTGAGGGTTAATTATATACTAAATGGAATTAGGGTCATGTTAGTCCCAGCAGAAACCTGATGCGGCAGATCTAGGGTGAGGTATTAGAAAGAGCACTCGACGAACACTTGACAGTCTGTTTTGTAACATAGATGTTTCTAGGTACTGGCTGCATGATTGATTTTAAACTGTTCTCTTCCTGTCATTCATATTGACATGAATATCGAATGTTCAAGTGAGATGATTTATTTTCAAAACGTATAGTGTGATCCCTACGTAAGCTGTTACTGCACATAGTTATCTAATATGAAAGCAAGTACATGCAGCTCTGAACTTATTTTCTTGGCTTCTTAGATAATATAGGAGACTAGAAGTTGAATTTAATTCATATGGACAGGTAGGTGAAGTAGAAAACAAGCTCATGTGGAGATGGAGAGGAACTACTCTTGATCAGACGAAGACTGATATGGGAAGCAGTTGGCGGTGTTTTGTGTTACGTTCCAGGCCTCACTGATTCTGGCACAGCCACCATGAACATCTCCAGAAGTTTAGGGCAAACACTTAAATATATAACAACAACAAAAAGACATTTGAAGATCATGATAGAATGACTTCAAGATTAATTTTGCAGATTTTTTTTTAGAAAAGATTTTATGGGCACCATTCACTTATAAGTAGCATCCTAAGATTTCTGAAACACTCTCAGAAGTATCTGAAACTCATTGATATAGAAACCAGCCCAGCCATTGTTCAAGGATGTGAATAGGAGATTCCAAGATGCTCTGTAATTCTGATTTTTTGTTTGCTGTTTTGAATTACCAAGTGATAGAACCCCAAGCAGTATAAGCGAAAAACTAATCCAATCACCCCATGATCCAATCAATAAACCTGATTTTCAAGATGGTAACTGCTATCTCCAAGATGCAATAAGGTAGATACTGGCCACCTGTGACTATTAAACACTTGAAATGTGACTAGAGTAACTAAAAAATTGACTCAAATTCTTTTAAATTAATTTTGATTTAAATACTAATATTTTACTTAGTTAATGAAAAATTTTAAGTACCTCTGGAGCAATTTGGCTTTGTTAATCTACTTTTTCAACTGTAAATCTAAATATAGATTGATTATTTCTGAGGAAAATTTAGCATCTGAATCAAGACACGTTGTAAGTATAGAACACACATCAGGTTTAAAAGATAATATAAAAACGCAAATATTTCATCCATAAGTTTTATATTGATTGCTTATTGAAATAATACTTTGGATATATTGAAATTTAGTAAAATTAATTTTACCTGTTTCTTTGTACTTCATTTTAACGTGTCTGCTAATAATTTAATTATATATGTGCCTAGAATTATTTATCTATTCAACAGTGTTACTTTAGGGAGGGTAACAAACAATATTACAAATCTAGTTTTTTGACTCTTGATCTCCTGATTTTTTTCCCTGAATGATACTGCTTTTCTAGAGTATTTTCTTATCTCCCTCACTGTCTTTGCAAAGCTGGTATGTGGGCTTTCATCAAAAGCTAAAATAAAACTTGAAGAAAACACTGCCTGGCTGGTTTAGACTCTCTGCTCAGCTGTCTTGCTTATTCTCCATGCTGGCCCTTTACTTTAGGTCTTGACCTTGCTGTCAGTGTGGGCTGCTAATGGTGATTCTTCATGTTATTCTTTGTAGTATTATTCACCAAATTTACCATCCTTTCCAGCAGGAAGATGATGCATCTCTTCCTCTTGAAATCAGGTGTGGCTATGAGAAAACTGCTTTGGGCTGAGCAAAGGCGATGTCTACCTCTTGTGGGTGGAAGTTTCAGCGCCGTGTGTCTTTACCTGTTTTCTTTCTGCCATGAGCTAGATGGAGGCCGCCATGCCCTATGCTGCTCCCTCAGTCTAGGTTCTAGCATGGAGATGACTGGAGTGAGCTGCAGTCAGTGATGGGTCCTAGCAAGAGTGAGGATGGTGCTCTGTGCTGGAAGCTTCTGAGACTTAGGGGACTTTTATTATTTCAACATAACCTAGTGCTAGATGTTTATGAACTTTGGAGAGGGCAAGAGGAAGGAAAGGAAAAAGATGAAACTGGGTTCAGTAGTCAGGAAGCAATTCCCATTTTTACCTTTATGGAGGTTTGTGAAGACATCATGACAAATACCCAATTTTCATGTTGAACACCTTTGAGCTTTATGTCATGCTCTTACTAACTTTCTAAGAGTAAAAGGGTTGCACCACTTTTGTTACCTCGTAAGAAGACTTTAGCTCAAGGGTTGGGACCTGAAATTCTCTAGAGAATGATTGCAGACCTCTGAGGGTAAGATTCATCACTAATTTATTTCTGCATCTGCAGCATTTAGCTCAGGTCCTAACATATGAAAACTATTGATTAATTCAGTGTTTGCTGAATGAACAAATAAAATGTCAGTATAACAATATAGGAAGGAGCTGAAAAAGGTATGAAAATTTCAAAAGAATTGGAAATATGGGGTTTGCAGTATAAGGAATTAAAAGAAAACTCTGTATAAGTTTTGGCAATGTTTGCGTCATGGATAGTGACATGGGCACTCATACAGAGCCCCATGCTTAGGAAGGCTTTACATTTAATTTGGTGCTTGGCGGTTACAATTCTGAAATTCTCAACTTTTTTTTTTTTTTTTTTTTTTTTTTTTTTTTTTTTAAAAATGGTGGTGCATTTTAATTGTGGGTGG
>CAUYLG010064194.1:0-23028 GCA_963573385.1 Cacajao melanocephalus | reverse complement strand
AAATCTTCTTTCAAGGTTCTTAGTTTCTTTGCATTGGGTTAGTACATGTTCTTTTAGCTCACAGAAGTTTCTTATTATCCACCTTCTGAAGCCTGATTCTGTCAGTTCGTCGCGCTCATTCTCCATCAGGCCTTGTTCTCTTGCTGATGAGGAGCTGCGATCCCCTGTAGGAGGAGAGGCATTCTGATTTCTGGTGTTCTCAGCCTTTTTGCACTGGTTTCTTCCCGTTTTTGTGGATTTATCCACCTGTCGTCTTTGTAATTGCCGACTTTCAGATTGGGTCTGAGTGGACGTCCAGCTTGTTGGTGATGTAGTTTTTTCTATTTCTTAGTTTTCCTTCTGTGGACGCCCCTTCCCCACAGAGCTAGGCCTTCCCGGGTTCAGCTGTGCTTACTGTGAAACTCTTAGTCCTCAGCGCTTCCAATTGCTGTTCTCCTTGTGGGGATGGGACCGGCTGAGCCCGACTCAAAGGGCACTCAGTCCCGTATACTCCACACTGAGAAGTGCCGCGCCGGCCAAAAGAGTCATGCTGATGACCCGTGTGGCTCCTCTGCTGGGTATCTCTCAGTTTGTGGGCAACAGAAATTCGTCTGAAATTGCGGCGTCCACTTGCTCTCTGCGCTTTCAGTGGGAGCTACAATCCTGAGCTACTGCTAAACGGCCATCTTGGATCTCTCTCTCTACATGCCAATTTTAATTGTACCATGTACTGTCCACAACTGTCTTTTAGTAGAATTTCCATGCATGAGATATGTCCCTGAATTGCAAAAAAAGATGAGGTTGCAGGTACTGAAGAAATTACAATACCTTTTTATAAGAGTTGGAATGGAGTGTGGAGTGTTAACAGACTTGAGGAATTCTCTTAAATCTAACTTAGAAGACAATGTAAATTCTATAACATAAGCATATATATGACAGAGTAAGAGCTTCCCACCATGAACAAGTTATGACAGCTATAAAATGTCTTAATAGAAACAGCAGTGAAATGGCATTAGACATTTTAGTTGTGGTCTATCTGATTCAAGACTAGTTTAAAATTTTTTCTTTCCTGGAAGTTGGTAAAGTGCCTAGAATCCTTGACGGAAAGGGGCTAGATAAAACATATTTTGTCTCAGAAAGAAATGGTTTTATCTATGCCTTTCTTTTCTTTATGAACTGGGAAAATCTTAAATTTTTAATAAGTATCCATCTGATAATGATTGATTTTATTTTACTACGTACTCTGTAATTTCAGAGTATTGTTTCTTTATAGATTTTTTTTGAAAAAAGTTACATGTCAACAACACTATAAAAAACTACTTCTAATTGGTTATTTTTTAAAAATTGTGTTTTATTTTTGTTTCTATTTTGAAGATCTGTAAAGAGAGTTATATTCTGAACTTCTCTTAGTAAAAAAATGTTCCCCAATAATATGAAATAACAACTCTGGGTAAGGAAGGCAGAAAATGAAAATCCAAATCCACAAATTACTGAATATTGCAACCCTTTTTAGTATTTGACTGTCTTTGAGATACTTACCTTCCTTGCTCTGTCATGGCTTAGCACTCTAAGCTCCCCGAAACAAATCTGTAGAACAATACACCAAAAGGTATATCTCCATTTATATAGCATTGCATATACATGAAATGCAATGAGAAATAACCTATTTTGTCAAAACAGTGGTTCATTTATTTCAATAATTATTTATTCATTCTGTTAGAACCAAATCTGTTTGACTGCTGAATTTGTTTAGGAACATTAAACTATATTGCATTAGGTTTTAATGGGTGGTTTTTTTTCCCCAGAAGAAACAACATAAGCACTCAGAGGCACAAAGTCCTTCCCCAGTCCCACCCATGTAAACATGACCCCAAGGATAGTCTACAGCATGGGCATAGATATGCCTTTTAAGCATGCTTGCCAATCCTGTAACATTCTCAGAGGGAGATAAAAAATAAGTAGGATATTAGGAGTCTGAGCCTGAGTGTGTATATGTTAATACCAATGCTGTGACCTTCTGACTTAATGAGACAGGGTCAGCCTTTTTTGGGTCCCTTGGATAATTTCTGAACTGTTTATAGTATCATCAGTGGTCTCTTCTTTGTCCTTTTGTTTGTACACCTCCTAGGAGCTAAGTATAATTACTTCATCTGCAGAGTTAGTTTTTCCTTTTACTTAGGGCAAATTAATCCCATAAACCAGTTTTCAACACAGCAGTTTATTTTAACAAGCTATATACGTCTGATCTGTGTTAGGCACATACTGGGAACTAAGGATTTGAGGATGCTTAACACTAACCCTCTGCCAATAAGCTGCATGCCAAATGGGGGGGAAATTCAAAAAGCAAACCATCTGTGTGCTATTAATAAAGGTATGTTTAAGGGACTTTGGGAGCTTGCAAGAGGAGTACCCGATCACATTGTTGGGACAGAGACATGTTTCCAAAGGAGATGATGCCTAAATCAAGTCCTGAAGAATAAGTAGGAGTCAGTCAGGCAGAGGAATGGAGTAGGGTGAATATGTCCTGGCAGAAGGAGAAGCATCTAAAAAATGTTTGGGGTAGAGAGGAGAGAATCATCACCCTTCAGGTGTTAGATGCACTTCTGTATTGCTGGTGCAGACAGCACGTAAGGATAAAGGCAAGAGATGAGGATAGAGAGGTTAACTGGAGTCTGAATATAAAGGACTTTGTGTGTCATGTTATGAATTTGAACTTTATCTTGAAAGATTCTAAAGATAGATGAGACGTGACTAGATTTTTTGGTAAGAGCTTTATTGAGATATACTCAACATCATGTATACCTATGAAACCATCATGAAAATCAAAATAATTATTTGTGTTTGAGATAGATTGATGTAGTAACAACATGGAAAGTAGATTAGACAAAAGTATTCCTGGACTCAGGGAGAGCAATTGGGTGCCTGTTGTAATATAATGAAGACTTCACTAAAGTAGTGGCATTGAGATTAGAGAGATGTTGGTCTGGAAGATATTAAATCAGAATCAACTTGATGATTTATTGGCCTTAGGGATAAGAAAACGAAAGAATCAAAGTTGAGCTCCTAAGTTTATGTCTTGGTCAACTGAGCAAATGGTATTATTTGTCTGAGATGGGGAATGTACAAGTAAGGGAAGACAGTGAGTTCAGCTTTGGACATGAGTTTTGGGAGTTTGAGCTGGAGTCAGGGAACATCAGCATAAAAGGAGGGAGGATGAAACTGGTTCAGCAAATGTATTGAGTAGAAAGAGAAGAGAACAGACACTAAGAAGGAGTGGGGGCCAGGCACAGTGGCCCTTGCCTGTAATCTCAGCAATTTGGGAGGCAGAGGTGAGTAGATCACTTGAAGTTAGGAGTTCGAGACCAGCCTGGCCAACATGGTGAAACCTTGTCTCTACTGAAAATACAAAAGTTAGCCAGGTGTGGTGGCATGCACCGATAATTCCAGCTACTCCGGGGCATGAGGCAGGAGAATCACTTGAGCCCAGTTTGCAGTGAGCCAAGATTGCACCATTGCCCTCCAGCCTGGGGAACAGAGTGAGACTCTGTCTCAAAAAAAAAAAAAAAAAAAAAGAAAAGAAAGAAAAAAAGAAAAAGGAGTGAGTGGTAAAAGAGGCTGGTGACAACAACCAGAAAAATGTGAACATATGGATTCAATGGAGAGAAATGTCATAATTTTGCACTTAAGCCAGTAACATCCTTTGACCTCTGATACATCGTGATTTTGTTGATTGCCTCTCCTCTTCTGTATGGTTCTTTGTTCTTTCTTCCTCTTGTTTGCCAGTGGTGGCCAATCATTTCACAAGTTAGCACTGTCTCTGATAGGTAGGTTCCCTAGAGATACCAGTAAAAATAAAACTCGAATGCATTATTAAACATTAAAGTTACCTGGCTTTACTTTTTAAGGTTTTAATACGAATGTAGAAGAACTGATTTTTCAATCTCACATTTTCTTTCATTTCTCACTATAGGTGGCATTTGCTTTGGCTTTCAGATAAGAGTGTGTCATTTATTTCAGATAACTGATTTATGTCAGATAATGCATTTAATCTTAATTAAAAATTTCCTTTTAAAAAGGGACAATCTGTGAAAATCACTGGAATAACTGTTTAAAAAAGAATCATAACACATGGCATTTAACATTTTTGGTATGTTAAGAACTGTGTACAAATTGATATATCTGTGTATTCATCCTCGATACCATTAATAAAAATCTCAATTATGAAAGAAAAGAAAAAGAGAAAAGCTGTTGAAATTTTAGTTCCTGAGAGCAAGGTCTTTTGGCTTGAGGTAAATCCTATTCTTCCATTAAATATTTCTCAAAAGGTCTATCAATTCCAGGTACATTTTTACTCATGCTAGGTTTGCTGGCCAAGTCCCTTCTTCCTGTCAACATCTTGTCCTGGTGTTTGGAGAGATGATTTGGGTTAATTCATCATCCCCATAAATTGATGTTAACTGAGTCTAATTATAAAGGCATAACTGTGTGCCGTGTTAATGAATTTAGACTTTTCTCTTGAATCATTTAAATATGGTGAGGGTATGAGTAGATTGATTTAGTAGCAATATTTATCCTTAATTATTTTCATCTTACAGGGTAAGGAACTTGGTTATGGAACAACACTGATTGCTAGGGTTTCTCTGTGTGACTCACTGTGTGTCTAACTATAGGTTTCCCGTATGATACCATTTGAGGAAATTTTTTCTTTCTTCAAAAGGCCAGCATACTGCAAAGTATTTCTCTCACTAGCCTGTCCTAATTTTCTTCTTTTATGGCTCATAGTTTTTGCTGTTAATTAGATACGTGATGCTGTATACAACAGTAATACCTACCCATAATAGGCATTAGATAAAGGCTTATTGAGTGAATGAATGATACACTGCTGTCTGTATTCTTTAAAACACCAGAGTGACATAAATGGTTCTTTTAAACAATTAATGCTTTTCACTTTATACTACAGAGTGTTATTAAAATTTAGTCCAAACTAGACATAGATACATATCTTATAAACTAGCATAATTACTGAAGTTTTCTAAGTAAAATTATAGTAATATTTAGTGCTCAGAGGTGAAAATGTGGGTTATTTTCTTGAAAAATGTGCTGCAACTCACTGTTTCACTGTTACATGGTTACATTAGTATGTCTTGATCACTGTTCTTTTTAATAGCCTTTGTACTTTGTAGGTTACTCTCTGAAACCTTAGCAAACCACTTTGTAAAATGACATTTCCACCTTTTGCCCTCCTCAAGTTGATGGTATTGAATTTTAAATTAGTTATTATACATCTTCTACAAGAGGAGTTGTGCCAAATATGAATGCATAAATTGAAAGAACTCTCTTTCAATAAAGAATAGTTTTCATATGGTAATCAGTCCAGTTCTAAACAATCAAAAAGCAATGGTAATGCTTGTAATTGCCTGATTTCATGCATATTTATGATTAGTCATTATACTCATTAACTGTTTTGTTCTCTAGGTGATCTAGAATAACCTTTACCATGTTTCTGTGGTAAAATAAGTTACTTTGTTAGACCAGGACAACTTGGTATTCAGGATAGAAACTGAGTAAGTGACATCTGGTTCCTATTTGCCAGGTTTACTGTAATTCTCTTTCTTCTAAATGGAGATCACATAGCAACGTTTGCGGTTAAATGAATGATTTGTCCTGCTTTCTTTTCTTACCTCTTGCAAATACTTCTCTTTATAATCATATACAAAGTCAGGGCATGCTTTAATTGACTCTTTGTCCTTCCTCCTGGTGAGAGACATATGAAATAAAATGCAGTTAAAAAGAATGAATGTGGAAAGTTACCTAGTGAGTCTCCCTTCATATCTTTGTAACTCTATCATAGAAAGTCATTATAAGCATACGGGGAAGAGACTTCAGATTTGAACAGAATTTAAGGTGATTTCCTTTACCCCATTTTAAGGTAAAAGGAGAGAATATTTTTAGAATTGCAAATGCAAAAGGCTCAATCATTCAGCTCATGAATTGCAAAGATTAATTAAATTTGCCTCAGTCATAAACTTTGGTTCAGTTTAAGTAAGGGAGAATATGTTCATATCATTGACAGGCCAACGTTGGTTGCATATAGCCAAAGATCTTTGAAAAATGTTGGGTAAAATACGTAAGCATCAACTTCAATATTTGTATGTATGCATGTGTGTTGTGCTGCTTGTACATGAAGAACAATCTTTGCAGATGTGAAGCCTGTGGATACGGAGGGCTGAGTGTACTTCTTTTTCTTAAGAGGATATTGAGGTACAATGAGGCTTGTCAATTGCCCAATACTACATGGTTAGTAAGTGATGGAGATAGAATTCAAACCCAGGCTGATTCAAAATGATTTTTTTCTTTTTGCATCATGCATGTCACTATAAATTTAGTAGCACCTTAAAATTAATTTATATTTCATTTATTACTAAGTATTTACATTTTTTTTTTTTTTTTTTTTTTGAGATGGAGTCTCACTCTGTCACCAGGCTGGAGTGCAGTGGCATGATCTCAGCTCACTACAAACTCTGCCTCCTAGGTTCAGGCGATTCCCCTTCCTCAGTCTTCCGAGTAGCTGGGACTACAGGCACACACCACCATGCCCGGCTAATTTTTTGTATTTAGTAGAGACAGGGTTTCACCATGTTAGCCAGGATGGTCTTGATCTCCTGACCTCGTGATCCGCCTGCCTCAGCCTCCCAAAGTGCTGGGATTACAGGTGTGAGCCACCATATTCGTCTACATGTTTTAAAAGTAGTACATATATATGAAAAATGGTTTATCTGGCACATTTACAGGCAACATTTAATATGCCTATGTTTACGTGTGTTTCTGTCTTACGGATTTCTCTATCTCCTTGACATCGCACTATGTAGACATGATCCACTTGACATCAGGGAAGGCCAAATCTACTCTAGTTTAGCTTAATCCATAATTTGCCTGCTAGATCTATTTCAACTCATGCTGGCTGAACCTGAATGGAATCTATCACAGGGTCAAATATGCTTCCAACCCTGTATCAAATATTCATTTAACACACTTTAGTACAAATTGCTATTTGTTTGTAAATCTGCATGGCTACACAGGCTAGGTTTCCTAGTTTCAGTACACTGTGAAATGTGTGAATTTTTCCTAAGCATTTTCTCAGGTTTGCTATGTTTCTTCTTCAGTGCTTCCTCCATTGGCATCCTTTCTTCAATCAAAATCTTAAAATTATAAATTCACTTATAATTATTTCTAAATGAAAGTAACATTACTTTCCACCGTGGAGATTTTCATTTTAACAGGAAAAGCTAAAAGAGTATAGCTTTTAGACAAGACATCAATGTAAGGGAACACTTTTCTTTGAACTAACTTTTCTTTTCTCCTTCTGCTCTTCCTCCTTTTTTCTTTGCTCCTTCCCTTCCTCATTCCTTCTTTTTCCTTCCTCCCCACTACCCTTCCTCCAACTCTTTTGTTTTTGTCCCTACAAACAAGGGGAATTTCTCCATCTCTTTGACATCACACCATGTAGACCATGATCCATCTGACATCAGAGAAGGCCACATCTGCTGGGATTAACTTAATCCATAATCTGACCTGCTGGACCAATCTGTGTTGAACTTTTTTTTGACACTAAAGAAAAACACCTTCTCATTCCAGTCACTGTTCAGACGGGCAACCAAACTATGATCCCCAACTGTGGTGGGCAGACATCTTTCAGATTTTGACAGTGTGTCAAGTGATAAGTGCTAAGGCTACAGGCAGGTGAAATTCTGGCTGGAGAAGGTGATATATAAGATATCCTGACTGTATGCTGTGTCTAAAAGGATACTTCGTAGTTGCTGGGGAAGACATAAATAATAGTAACAGAACTAACCTGTCATAAAGTGTTGTTAAGGAAAAGTGTCAAGCCTAGACGTGATTAATGATAATGTTTAAGGAAGTGTGCTGCTAAGTGTAAAAATAAAATAAAGTGTGAATGCTAAGTAGTGATTCGGGCTACACTAACATTTTAACTCTCTAGAAAAATACATCTCAAGTTAAGTCACTGGAGAAACGTTCACAAAGCAAATTCTAACTTTCAGTTGCATACTTTAGAAAGATGAAGGACCTTATTGATCTCGACAAAATGTCATCCTGCAGTTTCAGCAATTTGAGCATTCTAAATATTTCATGTAGATTGGTAAATTATCCCTGCTGGCAAAGTTATACTATTTTAGAAATGATAACGTCAAAGAGAAAAAGAACAGTGTATTTCCAAGTTAACATTTAATTATAACAAATAATTTTTCAGTGTGAATGAAGAAGCAAGCGAATATAAATCTTGAAAAGTTAATTTTCAGCACAAAAGTGAATTCTAGCAACCTTTTACCTTTTTCACATATATATCATTTACTTTAAAATAAAACCATCATGCTCAGCAAACTGACACAGAACAGAAAATCAAATACCACATGTTCTCACTCATAGGCAGGTGTTGAACAATGAGAACACATGGACACAGGGAGGGGACACACTGGGGTCTGTTGAGGGGAGCCAAGGGAGGGACAGCAGGTGGGGGAGTTGGGGAGGTTGGGGAGGGATAACATGGGGAAAATGCCAGATGTAGGTGATGGGGGGATGGAGGCAGCAAACCACATTGCCATGTATGTACCTATGCAACAATCCTGCATGATCTACACATGTACCCCAGAACCTAAAGGACAATAAAAATAAATAAATAAATAAATAAATTTTAAAAAGTGATATATACATATTTATCACATATATATGTAACTAAAAGGTAAAAATTGCTGTTAAAAACAAGTGTGTGATGGTTAATTTTATGTGTCAACTTGGCTGGGCCATGGTGCCTTGGTGTCTAGATATTCTCTCAAACATTATTTTGGATATTTATCATTACTCTGGTTGTGTCTGTGGGAGTGTTTCTGTGGGTGAGATTAACATTTAAATGGGTAGACTTTAAGGAAAGCAGATTTCCTTCCATAGTGTGGGTGGAAAGGCCCTCATCTAATCAGCTGAAGGCCTTTATAGAACAAACATTGACTTCTGAAAAAAGAAGAAATTCTGCCAACCATCTTCAGTCTCGCACCACAGCATTGGCTCTTTCTGGGTCTCAGCCTGCTGTGGCTTATCCTGCAGATTTTGGACTTGCCCATCTCCATACTTGTGTGAGCCAATTCCTTTGAATAAATTTCTCTCTCTAGATACCTTATTGGTTTACTTTCTCTAGAGAACCCTGATTAATAGAAAGTAACATTTCCATATTCCCCTTGCTTAAGTATTTTCTTAGTGAAATATTTAATTCTGAAGTGACTGTTGATATAAATTGTACTTTATTGTTTTAGCTTGCTATGCTGTTTTCATGCTAGGTTTTCCCTTGATTTATTTCAAGAACATAATAAATGTTAACTTCTATAACAACTTAGTTTTATGGCCTGAAGCAGGCTTTAGATTTTTAATAATAGTTAACACATATCTTTTTCCCTGTGTTTATTTTTACATAGGTGTATACTTTCATTTACTTTTGTTTTTCAAGTAGGGAAAAAACCAATCTGATTATCGTAAAGAATAAAGAGTCAATTGTTATGCTAAAAGTTTTGTTAATAGAAAGCATACAAAAATACACTAAGTAAGGCTGCTTACAGTGTTTTTCAGTCTTGCAGGAACATAAAAATATTCAATGCCTTTTGAAGATGTTCCACTACTTTCCCAGTGTAAATTCTTGTTTTTTGCTATCTCTTACTTTGTAGCTCACTTTTTTATATGGTGTTCTCAAGTCCCCAATAGGACCTCAGAGAAGTAAGACTTACTGTTCTCTTTTGTTTGAGTGGAGACTCACAACAGGATCACTGCTGCCCCAGAAAGGGATTGAAAGGGATTATAATGATGCAGAATATGACAGCACATTATAGCATTTTCCTTTTATCTACGGTTTTTGTTGTTAATTTTATCCTAAATCCTTTTAAGAAGGATTATCTGGTATCCCAAATACCAGATAATTTACTGGGACATCAGTTCAATAAATTGTGTTTGGTAGTGATCTATAATACCTGTTAATCATAAAAAAAGGCTTAATTTTGTTTTGGAAATGTGCAAAAAAAGTCTTCTTTTGGAACTATGCTAATTAAAATAACTATTACTTGACTGTGATATCTACTGGAGAAATGCATTTACTAAATGAAAGTATATTTTTGTTTTTTGGCATAATTTTAGATTTATGAAGTAAGACAGTAAGTTCTTAGAAATACCTAGAATTATTGGGTCTTATTAAGATATTTCAGTGTTAAAAACTATACTTAGTAGTATAATCATCCTTTTCTTTTGACAAGATGATCAAATTTCTCAAAAATTAAAGCTGGGCATCTTTCTATGGAATTACATTAACAATGATGAAGTTTCTGTCAGTAGCATTTGTTCAAATAATATTTGTCACTTTTTAGGATAACATTTAAGGATTATTAGAAATTTGTGTTTCATAGTTCCCTAATAACTAAACTCTGCTTAGGACAGAGCTAGAGGTTCAATATTCAACTAGATTTGCAAACAAACCTTGGAGGTGACCTTGACAGTACCTGCAGTGATGAGGGAATGGCCAAGGTCATGCTGAAATTTTAAGAAATCCTAAAAGTCTAATTTATAGATCAAGTTACACCAAACTGATGTGAGTTAACAAGATTAGTTCTAATGGTCTATATGTCATAGCTCATTTAACTCTTCATTCGCTATGGGTAAGTGGTGTTTTTCTTAGCTTAGGGAGCTGGTGTTATGTGCAGCAACCAAGACAAGGTTGTACTCATTACCATGTGTCTATAGCCTCTTTTTGCCTTGAGTGGGTGAGATATATGGAGATCTTTCTTTGTGTGTGGCCCTAAGCCTTGTTGCACTGGACATCCCATTCAGATGGTTCCATATGCAGACAGTTGTCATGAAAATTCAGGGTTATTAGAGTTTTGTGGTTTATTCACCTTGAAAGCTAACAAAATTTATATTTAGCATAGTGTTATATAGAAGTCCCTGTTTGGAGCTTATGAAGAGAAAACCCTGAGAAGGAATAAATAGTCATTAAAAAGCCCCACTGTGGCTCTTCACCAAGAAGCAGCTTCTCCGCTCCTTCTGGAATCTCTGCCTGGTTCTGCCTGTCTACCTCCACCATGTACATCAGGGTGACCCAGAAGTCCTACAAGGTGTCCACCTCTGGCCCCTGGGCCTTCACACGAGTGGGCCTGGTGCCTGCATCATCTCCTTGAGCTTCTCCCGAGTGGGCAGCAGCAGCTTCTGGGGTGGCCTGGGAAGAGGCTATGGTGGGGCCAGTGGCATGGGAGGCATCGCCGCTCTCACAGTCAACCAGAGCCTGCTGAGCCCCCCTTAACCTGGAGGTGGACCCCAACATCCAGACTGCGCGCACTCGAGAGAAGGAGCAGATCAAGACCTTCAACAACAAGTCTGCCTCCTTCATCAACAAGGTATGATTCCTGGAGCAGCAGAACAAGATCCTGGAGACCAAGTAGAGTCTCCTGCAGCAGCAGAATATGGTCTGGAGCAACATGGACAACGTGTTCAAGAGCTACATCAACAACCTGAGGCAGCAGCTGGAGACCTGGGCCAGGAGAAGCTGAAGCTGGAGGCAGAGCTTGGCAACATGCAGGGGCTGGTGGAGGACTTCAAGAACAAGTATGAGGATGGCAGAGATGGAGATTAAATTTGTTCTCATCAAGAAGGATGTGGATGAACCTTGCATGAACAAGGTAGAGCTGGAGTCTCGCCTGGAAAGTCTGACTGACAGATCAACTTCCTCAGGCAGCTGTCTGAAGAGGAGACCCAGGAGCTGCAGTCCCAGAACTCAGACACATCTGTGGTGCTGTCCATGGACAGCAGCCACGCCCTGGACATGGACAGCATCATTGCTGAGGTCAAGGCGCAGTACAAGAAGATCACCAACCTCAGCCGGGTTGAGGCTGAGAGCATGTACCAGATCAAGCATGAGGAGCTGCAGATGCAGGCTGGGAAGCACGGGGCTGACCTGTGGCGTACAAAGACAGATCTCCGAGATGAACTGGAACGTCAGTGAGCTCCAGGCTGAGATTGAGGACCTCAAAGGCCAGAGAGCTTCCCTGGAGGCCACTGTCACAGATGCCCGCGTGGGGAGCTGGCTAAGGACGCCACCGCCAAGCCGGGCATGGTGCGGCAGCTGCGTCAGAACCAGGAGCTGATGAGTGTCAAGCTGTCCCTGGACATCGAGATCTCCACCTACAGGAAGCTGCTGGAGGGTGAGGAGAGCCGTCTGGAGTCTGTGGTGCAGAACATGAGTATCCATATGAAGACACTAGCAGCTATGTAAGTGGTCTGAGTTTAGCCTGTGGGGGCTTCACAAGCCCCGACCTCAGCTGCAGCCTGGGCTTCAGCTTTGACTCTGGCACAGGTTCCATCTCCTTTAGCTGCACCAACTCCACCAGGGCAATGGTTGTAAAGAAAATCGAGACCTGCAATGGGAAGCTGGTGTCCAAGTCCTTTGATGTCCTGCCCAAGTGAACAGCTGCAGCAGCCCTTCCCAGCCTGCCCCTCCTGTGGCTGTCCCAGAGCCCCGGAGGGAGGCCGCTGAGCAAGGGAGCACAGGAAACAGGAGACATACCTGATGCTCAGCCCTAGCCCTCAGCCCACCTGCAGGGGCGTTTACTGCACGGGGATCCCCCTTGCTCATTCCTCCAGCTACAAAACAATTCAATTGCTTTTTTTTTGTCCAAAATAAAACCTCAGCTAGCTCTGAGAAAAAAAAAAAGCCACCCTGTGCTGAGGACTGGAATAAGAGAAAACAGAAAGATCTTCTTTGGGCCCTACAAGAAGAAGGTGGCATCTTCTAGAGGAATTTTAAGGACTTACTGTTGAGTGGAATCCTGGCTTTATTTTTCACTAGCCCCGTGATCTTGGACAAATATAACTTCTTTATGGCTCAAATTCCTATTCATAAAAGGGATATAATATTAGTATACACCTCATTTAGCTGTTTGTAGATTAAGTGAGTGAATTTGTAACTCACATAGTAAAGCAGTGCTTAGATGTTAGTTAACTTAAAAGAACCCTTTGCTGGCATTTTCATAGCTGCATTAGAAGGTTTGGTGAGGATACCGTGAGCAGTCCTTTAGTGGTATTGCTGAGAAAGAGCAAACTTGAGCGGTGTAATGGCATCATCTCTCACTAATTAACTGATTAAAATCGAAAGCTACAAATGAGACGTGTGCTAATTTTATTTTTTCTATAACCTAAACTTGGTCTCAGGAGCTCTGAAACTTCATAGTAAATTAGTTACTTGCAGTTGAAAATACTATTTTGTTTTGTTTAATTACTCATTCAATTTAGGATTATTACTCAATCTATTCCAAATTTGCACTCCCTCTCAAGGTTATCCTTCCCTTAGAAGATTCCACTTATTTTGAGGTATTTTAAATAGTCAAATTCACAGACATGGTGAATAGAATGGTGATTGCTAGGGGCTGTGGGAGGGAGATATGCGACATTGCTATTCAAAGGGTATAAAATGTGAGTTATGCAAGATGAATAAGTTCGACAGATCTATTGTGGAACATTGTGCTTGTAGTTAACAATGCTGTCTTATGTACTTAAACATTTCTTAAGAGGTTAGATCTCATGTTAAGTGTTCTTGCCACTGAAAAAAAGTAAGGATCTTGAAAGAGAGAGAGAGAGAAAAGAATCGAGCTTCTTCAATTGCAGGGAGGAAGCATAGGGTTCAAAATGGAAGTGAGTAGAAGTGCAGAGGTAGGTTCTGGAGTCACAGGGTACCTGAGAGTCACCTGAGGTGTGCTCTATAATGGTAGCAGCACTCAAAAGTTGTTGTGAGATTCTCCTAGAGAGGAAACTGTAGACATTGGTTGCTAAAACTCAACAGATTCCTGCATTCCCTGCACATGGGAAGGAAAGTTTAAGAGCTCCCTACTTCAAGGAACTGTTAAAAGCTTGAAAAATGAGAATGTCAGTGAAGACCATGATATAATGATGGTTAAAGATCTTCCTCCCTTTTAATAATAGCCATTCTGACTGGTATAAGATGATATCTCAACACTACTAAGTATCTACTCAAAGGGAAAGAAATCATTATATCAAAAAGATACCTGCACCCATATGTTTATTGCAGCACTATTCACAATAGCAAAGATATGGAATCAACTTAAGTGTTCATCAAGGTACAACTGGATACAGAAATTGTGATAGTGTATACACACACACACACACACACACACAATGGAATAGTATTTAGCCATAAAAGAATAAAATCATGTCTCTTGTGTAACTGCCCAATGGGTTCACTTTACATGCTGCCTAGACAGAGCTGATTTATCAAGATGGGGGAATTGCAGTAGCGAAAGAGTAATTCACGCAGGGCCAGTTATGTGGGGGACTGGAGTTTTATTATCACTCAAATCAGTCTTCCCAATATTCAGGGATCAGAGTTTTTAAAGATAATTTGGCAGATAGGGGCTTGGTAAGGGAAGTGCTGATTGGTCAGGTTTGAGATGGAGTCACAGGGGGTCAGAGTTAGGTTTTCTTAATGTCTTTTGTTCCTGGGTGCAATGGCAGAACTGATTGGGTCAGATTACTGGTCTGGGTGATGGCAGCTGATCCATGATCCATCGAGTACAGGGTCTACAAAATATTTCAAGCACTGATCTTAGGTTTTACAACAGTCACGTTATCCCCAGGAGCAGTCTGCGGATGTTCAGACTCTTGGAGCCAGAGACTGCATAACCCCTAAGTTGTAATTTCGAATCTTACAGCTAATTTGTTAGTCCTGCAAAGGCAGACTGGACCCCAGACGAGAAGGGGGTCTTTTCAGGAAAGGGCTGTTATCAATTCTGTTTCAGATTCAAACCATGAACTGAATTTCTTCCCAAAGTTAGTTTGGCCTACAACCAGAAATGAACAAGGACGGCTTAAGGGTTAGAAGCAAGATAGAGTCAGTTAGGTCTGATTTCTTGTGCTGTCATAATTTCCTCAGTTGCAATTTTGCAAAGGCGGTTTCCCTTGTAGCAACATGGATGAAACTGGAAGCCATTATCTTGAGTGAAACAAGTAGAATAAAAGTTAAATACCACATTTTCTCACTTATAAGTGGGAGCTAAATAATGTTATACATGGACGTAGAGTGTGGAATAATAAACATTGGAGGCTTAGAGAGGGTGGGAGGGAGTAAAGGATGAGAAATTACTTACTGGGTACAGTGTACATTATTTGAGTGATAATGATTAAAAACAGACTTCACCACTACCCAATCTATTCATGTCACAAAACTGCACTTGTACCCCTTATATTTATATGAATAAAAAAACTTTAAAAATCCTATCCTTTTTTTTTTTCCAGCACTGCACACGCCTCCAGGATTTTGGTGTGCTCCTAGAGGCATATAGGGCAATAACAATTGTGTGAGATTAAATTTCCAGCTATTCTGGTTGCACAGGAGCTAAAATTCCAGTTTAATTTAGTTGAATGAGAAGAGAAAAATGAATATTTTAAAAACATTTGAGCTTGTGGCCTAAGATTTATACTGAGTGAAAGGAAAGTAAATTCAATCCTCTAATGAAAATGCTCTTATTGAACACCTGCTATGCATTTGACACATTTTATGAAATGCAGTTGGTTAAGATTAAGAAGTTATAGACTTATCTAGTGTTATACAGTGAATAAGTGATAGGATTGAGATTTTTAACCGATGTCTGAATATTTTTAAAGCCAGAGTGCTTTCTCAAATGACCTCTTGACACATGGAACTGGGGTGGAATAGGACGCTAGGGAAGCTTCCCCCAGGGAGAATTACTGAATCGTTGCAACCACTGACAACAGAAATTTGAATGTTAAATTAGGCAATTGTTTCTCCTTGGAGAGTTTAGTTCCTTTCTTCTGTCTCTAAATAAATGTACTGTTGAATTTTTAAATATCTTTTATAGAGGAAGGTAAGTAAAGGAAGACGTTGAGGAAAGAAAATGACTTCTCATCAGGATACCTGATGAATTTGGGTTAGGGGCCGAAAATCTTTGGATAGAGCAAATTATAGAAAGTAATAATGATTCAATTGCTGGCTGAATGATGTGGCTCAGGAAAGTGGTTTATAATTAAATTCACTAAATCATGGTTGAGTTTTTGCAGCTCTGACCTATATTTACAAAGACTTTCATGCATTTTGGTTTAAATATGGTATTATGAATGTAAATACTAAGAGTGATTTTAAAGTAGCTCCAGTTTAGCATGTACCAGCAGAGCTAATAAAAACAGAATTTATTCAAGGACAGTAATCCCAAGAGCCTGTTAGATGCCATCCTTGGCAATTTTTACCACTTTTTAAAAAATGAGTATTTTTCTAGAAAAACAATAATTGAAGAACGTGTATTTCATCATACAATATGGCAATTCTTCAGCAACTTTCATGGATGAGACAGTTAGGTGTCAAGCCAAAAAAAATAACAAAAATATTTCTTGTGAGTCCACATACACACAATTCTAATCTGAAGTGCTAGATTTTTGTAGTATACTTTGTCATGAATTTCTGGTGTTGGACATATGTTTAATCTTTCAAGTGTCAGAGGGTAAGTATGGTTAAAAAAGAGTAGAACTTTGAGTGTTTAAATGATTAAACTCTAGTCTTTATTTTAAGGTGACTATTTCAAAATATAAAAATGTGTATGGAGAAACAGATTTCTACATTCAGATTCGAACTAGAATTTGATGAGTAGCATTCTAGGCATTGTCCTCTGTAATGTAATAAATATTAACTCTACATAGCTCAGATATAGGTACCCATCTTTAAATTTAGAATATTATTATTCCAAGGAAATGGAGGGATTTTTTTTCCCCATACCCTTGTTTTATGGATGGGGCTCAGGTCCATAGATAGAAATCAAATTGGTTGGGTATCCCTTATCCAAAACTGTTGGGACTAGAAATGTTTCAGGTTTGGGTTTTACTTTTTAATTTCAATAGGTTTTTAGGAAACAGGTCCTGTTTGGTTACATGGATAAGCTCTTCAGTGATGATTTCTCAGATTTTGGTGCAGCCATCACCCGAGCAGTATACACTCTACCCAATGTGTAGTCTTTTATCCCTCATCTCCCTCCCTCCCTTGCCCCCTCGAATCCCCAAAGCCCATTGTATTATTCTTATACAATGTCCTCATAACTTAACTCCCAGTTATAAGTAAGAATATTTAATGTTTGCTTTTTCCCTCCTGAGACAGTTCACTTAATGATCTCCAACTCCATCCAGATTGCTGCAAATGTCATTATTTCATTCCTTTTTATGGCTGACTAGTATTTCATGGTATGCGTGTGTATATATATATATATATTTACACACACACATATATAGTGCGTGTATATATAGTGTGTATATGTACATGTATGTGTATGTGTATACACATGATTTTTTTTTTAATCCCCTCATTCATTGATTGGCATTGGAGCTGGTTCCATATTTTTTCTATTGTGAATTGTGCTACTACAAACATGCGTGTGCAAGTGTCTTTTTCATATAGTGACTTCTTTTCCTCTGGGTAGATACCCAGTAGTCAGATTGCTGGATCAAATGGTAGTTCTTTAAGGAATCTCTACACTGTTTTCCATAGTGGTTAACTAGTTTACATTCCCACTAGCAATATAAAAGTGTTCCCTTGTCACCACATCCAGGCCGATATTTATTATTTTTCATTTTTTAAATTATGGCGATTCTTGCAGGAGTAAGGTGGTATCTCATTGTGGTTTTGATTTGCATTTCCCTGGTAATTAGTGACATCAAGCATTTTTTTCATGTCTATTGGGCAATTTGTATATCTTTTAAATTATACTTTGGGCTCTGGAGTATATGTGCATATCCTGCATCCTGCAGGATTACTGCATAGGTATATACATGCCATGGTGATTTGCTGTCTCTGCCCCCAACTCCCATCACCTACATCAGGGATTTCTCCTGGTGTTATCTCTCCCCATCCTCCCCATCACCCCCATCCCCCTGCTGTCCCTCCCCTCCCCTCCCTTCCACCCCCACCACCTAGCCCAGTGAGTGTTGTTCTCCTCCCTATGCCCAAGCATTCTCATTGTTCATCACTCACCTATGAGTGAAAACATGTAGTATTTGGTTTTCTGTTCTTGTGTCAGTTTGCTGAAAATGATGGTTTCTAGATTCATCCATGTCTCTACAAAGGACACGAACTCATTTTTTATGGCTGAATAGTATTCCATGGTGTATATGTGCCACATTTTGCTTGTCCAGTCTATCACTAATGGGCATTTGGATTGGTTCCAGGTCTTTGCTATCGTAACAGTGCTACAACGAACATACATGTGCATGTGTCTTTATAATAGAATGATTTATAATTCTTTGGGTATATAGCCAGTAATGGGATTGCTGGGTCAAATGGAATTTCTATTTCTATATCCTTGAGGAATCACCACACTATCTTCCATAATGGTTGAACTAATTTACACTCCCACCAAGAGTGTAAAAGTGTTCCTATTTCTCCACATCCTTTCCAGCATCTGTTGTCTCCAGATTTTTTAATGATCACCATTCTAACTGGCATGAGATGGTATCTCAATGTGGTTTCGATTTGCATTTATCTAATGACCAGTGATGATGAGCATTTTGTCCTGTTTGTTGACCACTTATATGTCTTTTGAAAAGTGTCTGTTCATATCCTTCACCCACTTTTGAATGGATTTGTTTTTTTTTTTTTTTCTTGTAAATCTGCTTTAATTCTTTGTAGATTCTGGATATTATTGCAAAAATTTTTTCCCATTCTGTTCATTGCAGGTTCACTCTAATGATTGTTTCTTTTGCTGTGCAGAAGCTCTTTAGTTTAATTGGATCCCATTTGTCTATTTTGGCTTTCATCGCCATTGCTTTTGGTGTTTTAGTTATGAAGTCCTTGCCTGTGACTATGTCCTGAATGGTGTGGCCTAGCTTTTCTTCTAGGGTTTTTATGGTGTTAGTTCTTATGTTTAAATCTTTAATCCATCTGGAGTTAATTTTTGTATAAGTTGTAAGAAAGGGGCCCAGTTTCAGCTTCCTGCATATGGCTAGCCAGTTTTCCCAACACTATTTATTAAACAGGGAATCCTTTTCCCATTGCTTGTGTTTGTCTGGTTTGTCAAAGATCATATGATTGTAGATGTGTGGCATTGTTTCTGAGGCCTCTGTTCTGTTCCATTGTTCTGTATCTGTTTTAGTACCAGTACCATGCTGTTTTGATTACTGTAGCCTTGTAGTATAGTTTGAAGTCAGGTAATATGATGCCTCCAACTTTGTTCTTTTTGCTAAGGATTGTCTTGGCTATGCAGGCTCTCTTTTGGTTCCATATGAAGTTTAAAGTGGGTTTTTCTAGTTCTGTGAAGAAGGTTAGTGGTAACTTGATGGGGATAGCATTGAATCTATAAATTACTTTGGGCAGTGTGGCCATTTTTCACAAATTAGATTCTTCCTAACCATGAGCATGGAATGTTTTTCCATCTGTTTGTGTCCTCTCTTATTTCCTTGAGCAGTGGTTTGCAGTTCTCCTTGAAGAGGTCCTTTACATCCTTTGTTAGTTGTATTTCTAGGTAGTTTATTATCTTTGCAGCAATTGCAAATGGGAATTTGCTCATGATTTCACTCTGTTTGTCTGTTGTTGGTGTATAGGAATGCTTGTGATTTCTGGACATTGATTTTGTATCCTGAGACTTTGCCAAAGTTACTTATCAGCTTAAGGAGGTTTTGGTCTGAGATGATGAGGTCTTCTAAATTTATGATCATGTCGTCTGCAAATAGGGACAATTTGACTTCTGATTTTCCTAATTGAATGCCCTTTATTTCTTTTTCTTGCGTAATTGCTCTGGCTAGAACTTCCAATACGATATTGAATAGGAGTGGTGAGAGCGGACATCCTTGTCTAGTGCCAGTTTTTAAAGGGAATGCTTCTAGTTTTTGCCCATTCAGCATATATTGGCTGTGGGTTTGTCCTAAATAGCTTTTATTATTTTGAGATACATTCCATTGATACCTAGTTTATTGAGAGTTTTTAGCATAAAGGGCTGTTGAATTTTGTCAAAGGCCTTCTCTGCATCTATTGAGATAATTATGTGGTTTTTGTCTTTGGTTCTGTTTATGTGATGGAATATGTTTATAGATTTGCATATGTTGAACCAGCCTTGCATCCCTGGGATGAAGCCTACTTGATCATGGTGGATAAGCTTTTTGATGTGCTGTTGGATTCGGTTTGCCAGTATTTTATTGAAGATTTTTGCGTCAATGTTCATCATGGATTTTGGCCTATAGTTCTCTTTTTTAGTTGTGTCTCTGTATCATCAACCTGGTATTGTTTATTCAGTTGCCAGTCTGTGTCTTTTGATTGGTGCATTTAGGCCATTTACATTCAATGTTAATCTTGTTATGTTTGAATTTGATCTTGCCATTTTGTTACTGGCTGGTTGTTTTGCTCATTAGTTAATGTGGTTTCTTCATTGTGTTGTTATTCTTTACCATTTGGTATGTTTTTGCAGTGGCTGGTCCTGGAGGTTCCTTTGCATGTTTAGTACTTCCTTCAGGAGCTCTTATAAGGCATGTCTTGTAGTGACAAAATCTCTTAGCAATTGCTTGTCTGTAGAGGATTTTATTTCTCTTTCACTTACAAAGCTTAGTTTGGCCAGATATGAAATTCTGGGTTGAAAGTTCTTTTCTTTAAGGATGTTGAATATTGGCCCCCACTCCTTTCTAGCTTGTAGGGTTTCTGCTAAGAGATCTGCTGTGGGTCTCATGGTCTTTCCTTTGTAGGTGACTCGACCTTTCTCTCTGGCTGCCCTTAGGATTTTTTCCTTCATTTCAACCCTGCTGAATCTGCTGATTATGTGCCTTGGGGTTGCTCTTTTTGAGGAATATCTTTGTGGTGTTCTCTGTATTTCCTGGATTTGAATGTTGGCCTGCCTTGCTAGGTTGGGGAAGTTCTCTTGGATAATATCCTGAAGAGTGTTTTCCAACTTGGATTCAGTCTACCTGTCATATTCAGGTATGCCGATCAAGAGTAGATTAGGTCTTTTCACATAATCCCATATTTCTTGGAGGCTTTGTTTCTTTCTTTTCACCCTTTTTTCTCTAATCTTGCCTTCTTGTTTTATTTGATTGAGTTGGCCTTCTATCTTTGATATCCTTTCTTCTGCTTGATCGATTTGGCCGTTGAAACTTGTGTATGCCTCGCAAAGTTCTCGTGCTATGTTTTTCAGCTCCATCAAGTCATTTATGTTCTTCTCTAAGCTGATTATTCTAGTTATCATTTCACGTTTTTTTCAAGGTTCTTAGTTTCTTTGCATTGGGTTAGAACATGGTTTTTAACTCAGAGAAGTTTGTTATTACCCACTTTCTGAAGCCTGCTTCTGTCAGTTTGTCAAACTCATTTTCTGTCTTGTTTTGTTCCCCTGACGATGAGGAGTTGTGATCCCTGGGAGGGGAAGAGGTGCTCTGGTCTTTGATGGTTTCATCCTTTTTGCACTGGTTTCTTACCATCTTTGTGGATTTATCTCCCTTTGATTGTTGAAATTGGTGATTTTGGGAGAAATCTCTGAGTGGACATCCTTTCTGTTGCGATTGGAGCTATATCTTTTTTTGCTTGCAGAGGCGCTGCTGGGCTGCTTCAGATTCAGTAAGGTTGCTATGTGGGTGGTCTTCCTCTGGGGTTTGTTCGCAGGTGAGATTAGCCCCACCTTCCCAATGGCTTCTCTCCTTCCTTTAGCTTGATCTTCCCAGTTGGTGTCAAACTGGTGTGTTCACTGCAAATCTCTCTAGTGCGCAGGCTTCAGTTTGAGTTTTGTTGGGGATGGGGACTGCCAGGCTTTATGGCCTGTTTCCCTGCTTTCAACTCTGCCTCTTTCTGTGGGACAGGTTGTTCTGTCTGCTGGTGTTAGTCCAAACTTCTGCCCAGGTCTGTGCCGACAACTTCTGGCACTGGGCGGGAGCTGTCACTCAGATTTGAATTGACAACCCACAGTGCCGCTTAGTCTGGTGGGGCTCTCGTGGACCGTGGGTTGCAGGAGGGATGAGGTAAGCACAGGATTGGTGTCAGAGCACTGAGGGGGTGATGTCTCTGACCCTCTGAGCCGGCTGCATGTTCCAGGTGAGGATGCACCCTGCCCTGTCTCAGTTTGCCCTCCCTGGGTGGCTCTTGCCCTGCTTTGGTTCCTTCCCTTGGCTATTTTCAGAGTCCTACCTGTCCCACTGAAACAAACCTGGCACGTTGCTTGGAATCATGATGTCCTCTAGCCCTCTGCATCTCATTTGCTGGGAGCTGCATTCCAGTGTTGCCTTCTCTTGGCCATCTTGGCATGCCCCCCCCCCCCCCGTATATCTTCTTTTGAGAATTGTCTATTCATGTCCCTAGTACATTTTTGTTGCAATTACATGTTTTATTTCTTGCTGATTTGTTTGAGTTCCTTGTAGATTCTGGATATTGGTCCTCTGTCAGGTACATAGTTTGTGAAAATTTTCTCCCACTCTAAGGGTTGTCTGTTTACTCTGATGATTGTTTCTTATGCTGTGCAAAGTCTTTTAGTTTAATTAAGTCTCATCTATTTATCTTTGTTTTTGTTACATTTGCTTTTGGGTTCTTGATCATGAACACTTTGCCTAAGCCAATGTCTAGGAGGGTTTTTCCAATGTTATCTTCTAGAATTTTTATAGTTTCAGGTTTTAGACTTAAGTCTTTGATTCTTCATGGGTTGATTTTTGTATAAGGTGAAAAATGAGGATCTGTCGGGGACCGGCACGTCTGCCAGGAGGCTCCCGGCCTGCAGGAGGCCTCACCCCAACTCGGAGATGTTTACAACCTGGAGGAGAGAGTGCGCGGAAGAGAAGACAGACAGACAGACAGACAGTGGGGTCTGGAGGACTACCCAGGCAAGGCCAGAACAACGTACCAGGATAGCGAGTTTATTGTGTGCATAAGTCTGATTATATACCTTTTAGTTCTTCTTTGATGACACAAGTTACATTAAACAGTAAATACAGGAATACGGGAACAAAGGAACAAAACGTTTACAGAGACAGGAATTA
>CAUYLG010064193.1:0-73444 GCA_963573385.1 Cacajao melanocephalus | reverse complement strand
TTTGGCTATATACCCAGTAATGGGATTGCTGGGTCAAATGGAATTTCGATTTCTAGGTCCTTGAGGAATCGCCACACTGTCTTCCACAATGGTTGAACTAATTTACACTCCCACCAACAGTGTAAAAGTGTTCCTATTTCTACACATCCTCTCCAGCATCTGTTGTCTCCCGATTTTTTAATGATCGCCATTCTAACTGGCGTGAGATGGTATCCCAATGTAGTTTTGATTTGCATTTCTCTAATGACCAGTGATGATGAGCATTTTTTCATATGTTTGTTGGCCTCATGTGTGTCTTCTTTTGTAAAGTGTCTGTTCATATCCTTTGCCCACTTTTGAATGGGCTTGTTTGTTTTTTTCTTGTAAATCTGTTTTAGTTCTTTGTAAATTCTGGATATCAGCCCTTTGTCAGATGGGTAGATTACTGTCACAAGTGATCTAACTTCTGTACATTCCACTATTTCAGAATCCAAACTATATCTCTGACTTTACCACCTTTGTTTGGACCCAGCACAGACTATGTGTTCTAATGTTTCAAATTATGTCTTCAGCCCATGTGTCTGATTTTTGATTTGACCAGAATGATCTCTATATTCCTACAGAAGCATCGATCATCACTGATGTTTTATTTATGCTTTCTCTTGAAAACAATGGGTTTCAATTCTTTACCCCACAAAACTTATAGTGATCAATAGTAAGAAAACAAGACACGTTTAGAGCATTATGCAGGCTATGAATATGGAATAAAATAAAACCACCAGGTTCAAGAGTAGCTAAAATTATTCATTTCAATCTCATTTGCAGGGAGCACTGAAGAGTTAATATACTATATATTTGGTACCTAGTATATGTCTAGCAATGTACACCAGTACTTTAAATATAGCATCTCATTTATTTCTCAAAATAATATTTTCAAAATGGTAGCAATGCAATATGATTGCATCTGGACTAATGTAGCAGGATGACTGGCCAGCCCTGATTACCTTGAGCATATGTCCTCAGGGTCTCCTGAGGGCTGTGTCATGGGCCATGGTCACTCTCATATTTGGCTCAGAATAAATTTCTTCAAATATTTTAAAGAGTTTGACTCTTTTTGTTGACACTTCTAAAATATCACTCTTAACAATTAAATGTATGTGCCAATCAAGAGTGGAATCAGAATATTACTGTAAGCTGGTGTAACTCTAATGGATATTAGAGTTTGAACATTCCACTATACCAGGCTCACTCCCATCTCAGATTCATTATGATGAAGCAATGCCTTCTGGAAACCAAAAAAAAAAAAAAAAAAAAAAAAAAATTCTAAGGCCCCCAACCATGTGAACATATTCTTCCTCTCAGCCAGGGCAATCCAAATTTAACTGGAAAAACTCATTAATGCCATCGTTGGGGCTGGAAGATGCACATGCCTCATTATACCATCCTTCCTTTCAGAATTACTGATAGAAATGACTCTTCAATAAGAAACATTAACAATTTATTTTTTCTGAAGCATATTTCATGGAGGCTTCATCTACATGATAAAACTCTGGTCTCCACAACTCTTTATCTTAACCCAGACATTCCTTTTCTTTCCTGTTGATAGTAACTCTTTCAACCAATTGCCAATAAGAAAATTTTTAATTCTACCTATAACCTGGAAGCAAGTTGTCTCACCTTTCTGGTGGGACAACCAATGTATTTGACTGATGTCTCATGTCTCCCTAAATGTATAAAACTAGGCTATGCCCTGACCACCTTGGGCACATGTCCTCAGGGTCTCCTGAGGGCTATGTCATGGGCCATCATCACTCATATTTGGCTCAGAATAAATCTCTTCAAATATTTTACTGAAGTTGACTCTGTTGACACTTCTAAAATATCACTCTTTACAATGAAAGTGACCAAAGCAACTTTTTTCCCAAATCTGTCAAATGTCTAGCAAGAAATACCAACACATCATTAAGTAAAACCATACTTCAGTCATTTAAGTTCAAACACTGATTTTCTTTGTATATAAATTAATATTTGCTGTTTTAAAGTCCTGCTTGATAAACATGTCAAAAACTGAAAGGATCCTAGTGTACATAACAAGCATTGGCATCGAAGCCATTTAAATCAGACAATCATTTATGGCAGAGAGAGACAATCCAGTAACCTAAATCTAGTCAGAACAGCAGAATCCAAATACAAAAACCCAATAAGCAAAGTTGAACTCAGAGTCTAGGAAGTTAGAATTGTGCCCTATGCAAAATTGTATGCTGCCACCTAATGGTAGCTAAACTTGGATTCCGTTTGTCTTTGTAAGGATACTTTGGAGATGCAAATAAGAGGCTGACCAAAAGTGGTTCTATAACATCTTATTATCTCATTTTACAAGAAATCAAAAAGTCAGTGGTTCCAGGGTTGGTAAATACCCCAATGAATAGCTATTGTCCAGAAGCCTAGTGTTTTCAATTCAGTTGTCTGATCCTCCACATGATGACTTTTGTCTTTAGGTTGTTCCACTGTTACAAATTGGCTGTCTCTATTTAGCTAATCATACATAAATGCAGACAGAAGAATATCTCATTTTATTGCATGGAAAAAAAACTGTCTAGAAGCTCCCGAGCAAAAATTGGTCTCGTGATTAGATGATTATCTCCCTCAGAAAATAGGGAAATGAATATGGGTCATTTTAGCCTTTCTAGGAGAGAGTGGACTCATTGACAAGTAAGGCTAGAGGAATGGCTGAAGAATGGACAGGTAATAGTGTCTACCACATGTAAATCTGTGATCATAAACAGGTTTACAGATCTTAAATGATTAGTCCTTGCAACAGAGACTGAAGTTAAATCCTAAAATTACCTCACATGTTCACGGTTGCTTTACTACCTTTCCCCAACCATCTATACAATATATCAGGAGATTAGAAAACCTGCTTCAATTCCTAGGATTAATAATCATCTAGAATGGTAAGAAAATAGCAGAATAATAGAACATGAATAAGATTTTAAGATATCATTTCCATTGCCAAACAACACTGTTCTAAATGTCCCCAAAATCCGGGACTTCTACTAAAAACTAGTTGTGGACACTACTCATAATTTATTGACTGCTTATAATCTGTGAAGTACTGTGCTCATCTGGTATCATGACAGACCTGGAGAAGAGTCTATAGGGAGTGGTAGAAATAAAAATAGATATAAGAGATATGGTAGGGTCTCAAACATGACTTTTCCTTTGTTAACCCTATGTATTTCAAAAATATTTATATTTATCAAAGCTATTGGTTACAAGAGCACTTAGTATATGCTAACTTTTGCAGTAGAGTAGATAGACAGTCCTTGCTTTAGTCACTTATAAGCCGTTTGAATCTCCTGCCATTGCTGTTTCTGAATCTCTCTTCCAAAGAAACGCATGCTCTGTATCTGTCTTTCCTGCTTTCAGTGTTTTTGTTTCTGTCCCTTTTAACAATTCCTCATTTTTTCTATTATAATTTTCATTTATCTAGGGACCTAGAGAGATTGCAAGACAGAGTTAGCAAGCTGAGAAAGAAACCTAGAATTGAGATAAGGCTGAGTGGCATCAAACGTCAAGGTTTATGCATTCGGCACAGCAAGAAACATCAGAGAGCCTGGGATCCATCAACTAAGAATATGGAGATACTGAAAATTCAGTCTCTGCATAAACTAGGAAACTTTTCTTTCCCTCTTTGAAAATTATAATGTTATATTTTACAACAAATTTGACAGAAAATTTGAATATTAACATTAAAAAATAGCAGGTGACAATCAGTTAAGTCTGCTTTAAAGTTTCTTCATATTCTCATAATATTATCATTCAAAATCTAGTATTTATTACATAAGATTCTAAAAGCAAGTATTTGGTAAGCCCATGTCACTCTCAGTGTTAGGTGAAGGTGTGGGATACTTTTAGTAAACTCTGTCTAAACCTTCACAGACAACACGGAGAGGATTTGCTGTCCTGAAATGCACAATACCAGAATTTCAATATAAAATGTACTGACTGCTTATAATCTACAAAGTACTGTACTTGGCATTTTCCATCACAGCAGCCCAGTTATTTGCTGAGGACTGGAGTGCACATAGAATATAGGAAATTACTATGATACAATGTGGGCATGGTTAACTGCCATGTGGCTGTAAGAGAAAGGAATGGCCCAGAAGCTCAGGGAAACCAGAAATCACTCTGGCTTATGGACCAGTCAGCTTTTCCAATTAAATTTCAAGTAGAAAAAGTACTTTGATAGATAATGATATTAGATAGTGATGAAGTAAAATGTGTTTTCTCAATATTAATCCTGCAGGCAAAGACCAGTGTAGTATAATTTGGTTTTTTTAATGTTTAAATCGACAGATGAAATTGTATGTATTTATCATGTGCACCATAATGTTCTGAAATATTTATATCATGGGATCACTAAATCCAGCTACTTAACCTATGAATTACTTCATATGGTTATCATGGTGAGAACACTTTACATCCATACTTTTCAAGAATACAGTATCTTATTAACTACAGTCATCATATTGTGCAACAGATTATTTGAACTGATTCCTCTTATTTAATTGAAATTTTGTATTCTTAGAGAGTAGCATATTTGAATAAGGAAAGTTTACAAGGCAGGAAGATTAGCTGAGGGTATATGCAATAGTCTGGGATGGAGCTAATACAAGTAAAGTGACAAAGAAAAGAAGATGCTAAGAACTGGCCCTGAGTACTAAAAAGAAAATAGGATGCCACAGTGGATTTTTAAAAATCTTTCCAAAAGTATATTTTTGAGATGGAAAGAAATATGCAATTGAATTTCCCTTTCTGAAGAAAAACAAATATGATTACAATTGCTACTCTTAACTGAAATATTTAAATTCCATCATAAACTATAATTAGAATTAGAAATTCATTTTTTTCATTTAAGCTATTTATAAAATCAGTTTTTAGCAAACATTTTATGGAACTGTATATAGATTGTAATCTAAATTTCTCATAATATAAACTGATAAAGTGCTGTTCTAGATGAGTAAAACTCCTTTTTAACTTTATGTTTGCTTGACTGCTTATGCTCAAGGATCAATCATTAAACTCTTCTTTTTTTTCTTATGGCAAAACAGTAGCCATTGTGTTGAATGTTGATGTAAATGCCATAGGGAGTCCTATTTAATGTCTACAATGTGATAGGTGTGGCGTTAGATTAGACTTTAAACACTCAGAAGGCTTCACGAATCAGGAGGTAAAATAAACATGTAAATCATGCCAGCTACAACACAATAGGGGCAGGCAAGGCTTGTGGGAAACTAGAAGCACACATCCAATTTGAAGGCATTTGACTAACCACTGTGCTAGCAAGTAGGTCAGGAAAGGGTGAAGCTTCCCGCTTTAGCTAAGTGTACCATATCTCTCTGGATACTTGGTAATTCTTATTTATACCTCTGGTGTATCTTCTCCCCAAGACCATTATCCAGATTCAATAGGGTTTCAAACATGAATAGTTTTAACAGTTAAAACTATGAACAGTTAAGGGATTTTTGTTGTTGCAGCTGTTTTCTCCTTCATAAGGCACCTGAATTTTCAGTCTCCTAAGACTGTTTACCCATCTGTATATTTTGTTTCCTTGATAACGCCTCTCAGGTACAAAGTTGAAAGACAGTCTGCTTTTCAGAGAGAGAAAGCTCTGATGGGGAAGCTGAGAGAAGGAACAGAATCTGATCTTCCAAATAAGATTCAAAGTCATGAATTTTATAGTGCCATTATTTAATTAACTAAGCACATAAAAGCTACTTTGATTCAGTTGTGTCATATCATAAGATACTAACAGCTATTAGTTTTTACTATAAGCCAAGCACCATTCCATGCATTTTATAACCCAATTTTACAGATGAGGAAACAGAGTTGGATAAATTTGTCTACAATCATTTAAGTGGTAAGGGGGATATTTGGACCCAGACTCTCTAGTGCATGCTGTTTTCCCAAAAGCATCTCAGCACTTACCTAGGAGCCAAAATTAAAACAAACTAACAAAAAGACTTCTAGGTAATTTAGATATTTCTCAAACGTTTCTTAGAAAGTGCTTTTGTTTTATTTTTAAAAATGTAACATCTAAATGTCTTTTTATTCGGAGAGCAAATTGGTTATCCATTATAATGACTTTATTAAATTCCCCCTCTTCATTTTGTAAACTGCTCAGAATGTAGCTATTAATGTTAATGACTTTAAATATGACTTGAAGATTCATATGCCCTAAATACACTTACTGATTGTGACTACCAGTCATAAGTAAAGACCAAAATCACAACAAAAGGAACCACATTACCTTATGGGCAGAAAATTGTATTTGCACACTGAGTTTCTATATATTATTTAAAAACATCAAATGGAATAAAATTTATTTTGACCTTTATTATAAAATTAAAATGTCACCAAGCATTGTTTTAATTTCAAATGTATCCATTATTTTACTTTTCACTCAAATAATTTAACCTGTGTAATTATTTTTAGAAAAATAATTTTACTGGTACTCTAAAAACAAAAGTACATTTCTATTCACTGACATTTGATATTTTTCACCCATTTTTTAAAGGCGATTTTTTATGTTTTTGAAATCCACAGATGTCAACACATCACTACAAAGTTTTACTCAAAATGTATGTTTGTCCAGGAAACAGAAGCCATTTTAGAACTGTTGCATTCTTTAACTCATAAAACTCTGTTGGTCAGGGCTCCATCAGATCCAAATATAGGAAGATCAATTCTAGCTCATGCAAGAAAGAGAGTTTCTACTGGCTCATTTAAGCAAACCATAGCAGGTGCGAAGCTCAGTGGTGGACCTCACTGGGCCTGGGCTTAAGGTAGACTGAAACACATCAAGCCTCTCTTTTCTCCATCTTGTGGCTCAATCTTAATTTTATGAAGATAGGAAGATGTTCAGGCTCCTCTTTTAGATATCTTTCTAGAAGATTCATTGTGTCTAGACATTTAAGCCTGAATGCAAACACCCCTTACAAAGCTTCCCAGACACCAGGTAATACAGCCCAAGTCTGAGCAGCAACAAGGTTGATAAAAGTCCTAGCTCTATGGAAAACTAACAGGAACACTGCTGGATTTGGAAGATGGCAAAGCTCAGTTGAAATCTCAGCTCCAAATTGTGGTGGATGGTTTAGGTTAAATATTAACCCTCCTCAGCCTCAGCTTCCTAAACTCTACAGATCACAGTAAACATTTACTTTTCCAACAAGATTCAATGAAAAGCATGTAAAGGGTGTGTAGAAAGCCTGGTATATGGTTTCAACTTATATGTGCTGGGAGACTTGAAAATAAGAGGAAACTTGTGGTTTCCTCTAAGCAGATGGATTCTGAAAGGACCAAACATAAGGGCAAGTATTTTGTAAATATTGAAGCACTATGTAGATATTAGGTATATTATATTCATCTCCAAACACTGACTTGTGAATTTTATCCACCACAAATTGGACTAGTGCTATCTACCTAGCCCAGTAGAGCTTAGGATGCTATTCCAAAGCCTTTGCCGTCTAATATGCAAACCAAACCAGGATAGGAACCACTTCTTGCATCTGTTTTGCCCCAGTCCTCCTCCTACAATTCCTAGCACCATGCTGAGCAGAGAAGAAAGGCCCAACATACATCCGAAGAATGACTAATAAGATTTATTCCATCATCTTGATATTGACAGAAATAAAATTTTCCCAATATACCAGTGGAATCTCATCCTCTTTTCTACCAAAAATATTCCATATAGTAAAGTATTGAGGAATGAAGTACATTATAGTTCTACTTTCAAGTTGATAACAAACAACTAGCCTTGGATGTTTTAGGTACCTCCTGTTTATTGCAAAATTAATATGACTGAGGCAGGAGAATCCCTTGAACCCTGGAGGTGGAGGTTGCAGTGAGCCAAGATAGCGCCACTGTACTCCAGTCTGGGCCACAAAGCAAGACTCTGTCTCAAAAAATAATAACATGAAATGGCTAGTGAAAACTACAGTTAGTAAAAATGCGTAGCCATAACACATAAACAATGTAAGCAGTATATTAAAGACAGGAGTTATTTCAAAGTTGAAATACTACAATATCAAAATAAACGTTTGCATGAGTGTGATCCTTCCTAAAATTCATTAATGCCCTATGTAACCTTGAAGATTGAGGTACTCCCCTTTTGTAACTTTTAAAATAGGTATGTTTTAGACAACCTGACTTTTATCTTAATTTTAGAATGAGACCTTTCTACAGTTAAGTTTAGCACTTGAATGACGTGTGAAAGAATCTTTAACTCTCTGCTCTCAAGCTGATGCAAAATGACTGCTACAGCTTCCCAACAATAGATTTGTTTTTATGTAATGAACACTGTGAATCATGCTTCTTTATCTGGTCTGGCTGTTAGAAATATTAAACCCACATTTGTGGCCCAATTTTAGCAAATGTGATACAACTCCAGCATATGCATTTCATAATAAACCAGCTCTTTTTAGTTTTACATTTTAAAAAATGTATCTCCTCTCTGTTATTTCCTTACTTTTGAATTCTTTAGATGTTTTGGTTGTACTGTATTTTGGAAAAATATAAGATATGCATAAATGAGTAAGGTTTAAATGATTTCCCCTTTCTGTTGTCTGGTACTACTTGACGTAAGGCAGTCTCATTTAATTACGCTTTTCCTGCGTCTCCTTATTCATAAAAAGTGATCAATATAGGCTGTCTCTGATATTTTACTTTCCACTGTGATTCTTTTCATGATAAAATGCATATTACAAATTTTTAGAAATAGATATAGGAAGATAAAATTAAAGCATCCTCCCCACAGTTTAACTAGTGTTCCCTTCACCACATCGCCCAGCTACCTCCCACCACCAGACCCATGTCCTGACCACTGATAGCAATTTGGTGTATAACATTACAGAACACACACACACACACATATACACACACCAGTAGCATGTGTGTATATATGTACACACATGCATAGTATTTTTCTCACATTTCACATTTTTAAAGGCCAATTACCATTCCATTGTCTGGATACATTATAATTTATTTAACCAATAAATTGGAGATACAGAGAAAATGGTGTAAATGACATTCTTATACATATATGTGTCTTTCTCTGCTTATGCATTTTGCTAGATTTTTTTTCCTTCTAACTTTAATTTAATTTGAAACCAGACAGAAATTTAGAAACTAAAGATGATTAAAATGCCATACAAAATGATAACTAGTGCTTTAAGGTTTCTTCATTTGTAAAATTCATCTGTTTTAAATTTTAATCTTTATGAAATGCATCCCTTTCCAACTCCAGTGACTTTTGCTTTCTCTGAATTTACTTTTCTCTGGAATGTTGAGATTATTGTTACATTAATATACTAATGATTATATAATCATTAATAATTTATTAGTCATATATATTTAATATAATTATTAAAAGAATTATATAATGCATCACATATATAATATATGTAGTCTATCTATCTATCTATCACACTTTTGATATGACTTCATGATGACAGGCTTTGAGGTTGGGGATGGGACCCGCATTGGCCAATAAGATGTTAGAAGATGAAATGCAAGTGCAAGTGGGGGCTGAAATGCATTTGCACAACTGCTTTTTAATTCTGTTTGTCCTGGATAAGATTTTATATTAATATTAGTTGGTTTCTCAAACCACTCTAGAAGTATATACTAGAACTCCCATCACTGTACTTTTATTTTTTATGTATTTTTTTTAACTTTTAATTTAGGTTTAGGGTACATGTGCAGGTTTGTTATATCAGTAAAGTCATGTTACAGGGGTTTGTTTTAAAGATTATTTCATCACCCAGATGCTAAGCATAGTACCTAATAGGTATTTTTCTGATCCTCTCCCTCCTCCCACTCTCTACCCCTAAGTAGAGAACAACAGACACTCTCTACCCTGATGTCTGTTGTTCCCCTCTTTGTGTCATGAGTTCTCATCATTTTGCTTCTACTTATGAGTGAGATTATATGGTATTTGGTTTTCTGTTCCTAAGTTAGTTTGCTAAAAGTAACAGCCTCCCGTTCCACCCATACTCCCACCAAACCCATGATCTTTTTTATGACTGCATACTATTCCATGGTGTATACATACCACATTTTCTTTATCCAATCTGTCACTGATGCGCATTTAGGATGGGTCCATGTCTTTGTTATTGTGAATAGTGCTGCAATGAACATTCACATGCATGTGTCTTTATGGTAGAACGATTTATATTACTTTGAGTGTATACTCAGTAATGGGGTTGCAGGGTTGAATGCTAGTTCTGCTTTTAGCTCTTTGAAGAATCGCCACACTGCTTTCCAGTAAGTTAGTAAGTTTTCTTCCAGAAAGTTAGGAAGAATAGTAACATTGTCACAATTCATTCTTACTCTTGAAAAGCACCTCTTACCAAAAACCCCACCAGGCATGCACTAGTAGTATCACCTATTCATTTATTAATAACTTATTAAATCCTGTGATACTATGTATTTCAGGGAATCAAAGCAAGCAGAACCTTAATTTAAGGAGATGGCAGTTCACAAGAAAATATTTTCTTTGTACACACATATAAATAAGAAGAATGAAAGTATCAAAAGAGACAAGTAGATAAAGTAATATGAAAGTAGAGAAGATAATTCCATCTGAGAGGGACACTGAAAGTAAACCTTGAAGAATCTCCTCTTTTTTCCTTTCTTTCTTCCCTACTGTCCTTCTCTTATTACTTGCTTCCTTACTCCCTTTCACAAACACTTATCGAGAGTCTTCTCTGTTTCCAGGCATTGATCTGAGTGCTGGGGAGATAGTAGTGAAGAAGACAGATAAACTCCCTGCTCTCATGCAGACAACATTTGGGTAGGGGGAAGGAGGCAGTGATAAAATAAATATATAACAGTTTTAAGCAGTGAAAAAAACACTATAAGAAATAAGGCAGAGTAAAGGGTTAGAAAGTGATATGGTTGGACATAATTTTAGATCTGGGGGTGTGTGGATAGTAGATAAGAAAGATAAGTTGAATTTTGAGTAAAGATTTGAGTGAAGTGAATCAGTAAGTAAAGGAGATTTCTGACAAGATGAAGAGGGAAACACAAGCCTGGTATTCTGTAAAATTGTAATGAAACTGCATGCAGCGGTATGCAGGTAACAGGAAAGCAGCAGGAAGCAGCCAAAAGGACCAGATCCTGGAGGGCCCTGTAAACACAGTAAGGAGTGTGGATTCTGTCCCAAGTATAATAGGAAGACATTAAAAAGATCTGAGCAAGAAGGTGATATGATCGTTTTGTTTAAAAATATGATTATGACAATTAAATGGAAAATAGACCATTGGAGAGGAGAGGAGTGCAGTGCAAGAGTGGACGCAAGGAGGCCAAGTAGGGGGCCTGGTGAAATGAGAAATGAAGGTAGTTTGGTCTAGGGTCTTGGCAGTGTAGAAATAATAAAGGGTAAGATTTTGCATTTATTTTGAAGGTGAAACCAATAAATCTCACTAATGGATGGACTGTGGGATGCAGACATGAGAGGAGGTGAGACATTGGTGATGATCCCTGGATTCATGGGGAGAATGAGTAGAAGTAAAACCTGGGCAGCGGAAGAGGGGAAAATTGTGAGTCAAGACTTCTCCTCTGGACTCTTGTAACACAATTATATTCTAGTTCTATGCTAGAATATCACTTTTGATCTGGGGAAGAAAATATAAATATATATAATTTTTTGGCTGAGCACAGTGGCTCACGCCTGTAATCTCAGCACTTTGGGAGGCTGAGGTGGGCAAATCATGAGGTTAGGAGATCAAAACCATCCTGGCTAACATGGTGAAAACCCATCTCTACTAAAGATACAAAAAAAAAATAGCCAGGTGTGGTGGCACACACCTGTAATCCCAGCAACTCAGGAGGTTGAGGCAGGACAATCACTTGAACCCAGGAGGTGGAGGTTGCAGTGAGCCAAGATTGCACCACTGCACTCCAGCCTGGGCGACAGAGCAAGACTTCTCAATATATATATATATATACACACACATACACACACACACACACACACACATATAGATATATACACACACACATATACATATATATATGATTTTTTTTTTAAAAAAAAGGCACCAGTATCTGTTCTTTCCTTCATGCTTGAGGGCTGGTTCTAACTAGAACAAAGAAAGAAGCTATGCAGAAATGCAGCTTGAACCACATTTTTCTTTTCTCCAACCCACAAAAACCAGAGAGTAGAACATCTTAACATGCATTGTGCTTAATTCTCATATTGCTTTAATCCCTTCCTGACCTAGTCTATGATAGTCATTTTCATTTTACAAATGGAAAAATAAAAGTAAAATCGTGGTAATGTTTAAAAAGAATAAAGTCACTGTTAAAGCTAGAAAGATTATATAATTGATTTGATTTAACAATGTACATATTGGACATATTATATTTAGGTTGACAAGATCTTATTTATAGGTGGCCTAAAATAAATATATTTCTATATTATTATTTAAATTATTGAGTTTTTTTGTGGTTTTCTACTGTAATATGATTTTTTTACATTCTTCAAGTGACAGTACAAATTGTTAATATGTAAATATTTAGTTTCCAACATCAAAATGTATTTTCCTTACATTGAAATCATTTTATTTTCTTGAAGTAACAAAATATTTGCATTAAAGGTCATTAAATATAATAGTTATAAAATCATAACAAAGAAAATAATAAGAAATGAACATATAAATTGATATTTAATTTTAAATCCTTCACTTGGTGGGGGGGGGCGCAAAGGAAAATAATAAACACATCTTGACAACCAGAAAGTATATATGTTTAACTGGTGATCTAAAGACACAGTTTCATGTACATCTGGGTGATTAATATATCTTACATTAATATATGTGATTTTGTTTTATAAGATATACTAGTAGCTGACTTTTCTTTGATCTCAGAACTACTGACAATTGTTTTGAAGAATATGTTTTTTTCATATCTCATTTTTTAAAAAGTATTTTATGCTGATGTAACTTACAAGTCCAAGTACTTTGATTGCCAAACAAATACTGAAGCCAAAGTAGGAAAAGAAATGCTTTTTCACCTCTAAATAGAACAAACAGATGATCGCAATGTATAATCAATTCTAACTTCAGCTTGGTATGTACAACTGCCAATTAGATCGTTTGAGCTGTGAATTTTAAAGAGCCCTAAAGAGCATTTGCAAACAGAATGAAACAATTTAGATTTTAATACTCTTCATTCCTTGGAAACAAAATGTAACCTGGAAAGCATAAGTTTTACATTTCTATGAAAGAGTCAGGAACATTTCTTCATGATATTCATCCTATCAGTAAACAAATATTAACAAATAATATGAAAAACATAATGTGATAGCTTTCACATACTAAAAACAAGGACATATTAGAAAAGTTGTACCAGAACTGCTATGGTAAAGCTAATAAAAGAAGATAAAACCACAGTGGATAATGCTGTGGTCCAAGTAGGTGAAAACACATGTTAGTTTATTGCAGAATAGCTACATTTTATTGTTTTTATTTATGTGCCAAGTCCAAAAGATCTATGGATAGAAATGGAGATATATAGTACCTATTAAAGTAGTTCACTATCTAAAAAGTGGTTTCTAAAATGTTTTCTTTATGAAGACTATTATGTAAAAATGTTTGAGCACGTGCCCCAAAATATGTACAAATTAATATATACTTACATAACACATATCATACTCAATTTAAAACTGTATGTATAAACTACCTTTAAAATTAGTGCATATGTTATAAAATATACCTGACAATACAAATCAAAAGATAAGCAACAAAAAATAATTTTTAATACAAATTTTAATTTCTCTTTTCTCCTTGAATTTCCTGTAGGGATCCATGTTTGCCAGTTTAGAAATCAAGTGTAAAAGAATATAGATAATAAAATGTAGTAATTGCTATAATGGAGACATGAACCGGTTTCTATAATGAGAACTTAGGAGAATCAGCTAAATCAGTGAGGAATATAATTTTAAATTAAAATGATGAGGGACTGAAGGCCTATACTTTGATGTAGGAATATCATACCTATGATGCTGTAGTCTTGTGTAAATATTGTATATTACTTCCTGTTAAATTGTGTTAATATATAAAACTTTAATTAAAGGATTTTAGGGAAAGATAATCATGGTAGCTAGTTTGAGAATTCCTCCATAATAAAAGATAATACAACGAGGATAGCAAAATAACAACAACAAAAACAGGAACAAAATCTACAACAAAACTAGGTGACAAGCTGCGATGGGTGGAATTTTAAAATGGACCCTAGGATTCTTGCCTTCCTGGTGTACACACCCTGTGCAATCTTTCCCTTTGAGTGTGGAAAGGACCTTTGCATATAATGGATTATCATAGCCAGGATTACCTTAAATTACATGGTAAAGCTGGAAAGGTTTTGTAGATATAATTAAGGTCTCGAAACAGTTGATTTTGAGTTAAACAAAAGAGAAATTAACATGAGTAGACCTGGCTTAATCAAGTTAGATTCATTAAAAGAAGGACTGGGCATTATTAAAAGAAAGAGACTGGCCTTGTGGAAGGAAAGAGCCATATTATGAACTGCCTGTGGAGAGAACCCCGTCTTTCCCTAAAATTAGAGACTCCAAAAAGTACAGCTTTTGTCTCTCCTTTAAGGACTTTGAAGAAGCAACCTGCCATGAATTGCACAGCTGCCTGCAAGGAAATAAATTCCGACAACCTGAGCGATCTCTGAAGCAGATCCTTCTCTAGTAGAGGCCACAGATGAGAATACAGCACAGAAAACGCCTTTATCCCAGAAAACTCCTTTATTTCAGTCTGATGATACCCTCTGACAAGGATACAGGTATGGTAAGTCTGTCGGACTTTTGACACACTAAAATTGTTAGGTAATAAATGACTGTAATTTTAAGCACTCAAGTGTATTATGTGGCATATAATTTGTTATAAGACATACAAAATTAATGAACAAGCTACCTTAAGGATTCTTAAAACGGAATTGAGTGAGGGAAAGCCATTAATAGCCAGAAGACATAGTATCAGTATCAGTCTTGGAGAAAATAAAAGATATACCAAAATCCCGCTTAGCATACCAAAATAGCCAATAGGTTGTCAATGAGATCAGCAGTAATTGAGAGAGCATTTTCTATGTCAATTCAATGGCAAGGTTTGTGTTTGTTGTTCAGATCAAAAATTGCTGGAACAATCTGAATCCTATGAATTCCCAAAAGCTACTTTTCAGAACAAAGTCTCACATTAAAGATAAAGTTTGGAAATAAAAAACAACTGAGATAAACTGGAATAAGAGTAATTGAAGAAAAAGTCTAGAAAAACATTGAGAAGAAGACAAGGCCAGGATAAATCTGAAAGTATGAAGCTATACTTTTACGTATAAAAACCACCATAATAGGGAGTTTTAAAATTACAAAGATAGAAAAGATATTGTAAGCCACTACCTTTGTTTAAAATTCTAGAAAGCCTAACCTCATGTCAAAAATTATAAATGAATAAAACATGTGTTCACATCTTATGTAAAGTTGTAATAAGATTATAAATGAAAATAAGGAGAAAATAACCTACCTACCATCAATGAAAGCATGCAAAAAAAAAAAAGAACTGTCAACAAATCAGATTGAAATTCTAGCCTAATTTTTCAAAATGAGCTAAAAGCAATTAAGAAAACAATAGAAGATATGAAAAAACAATGAAAATTAGAAAAACTCAGAAATAGGGTGATAAAACTCAAGAAATTTAAAATTAAGGAAAGTAAGTAATTTCCAAAAGGAAAAATGAACCCAGTGAATGCAAACAAAATGGGTAGCACTATAAAAACAAAAATATAAACATAAAAAATGTTTTAACTAAAATAAGTAAAGAAAGTGATACAAATGATTCAAAAGGATGTCACAGATACGGAAGGCAGAAAAAAAGAAAAATCCAACATACAAGAAGACTCCTTAAAGAAGAAAACCAAAACAAGAGGTAGAATGGATACTAAAATTAAAAATTATAAAATACTTTAAATTTAAAAACATGTACACATGAAGAGTATGTTGTAAACTTGGGCAAAGTCACCATAAAAACCAAGACGGAAACATAATCTACTCAAATTCTAGCAAAATTTTAAAATAACAACAACAACAACAAAAAAGCAAAGAAAAATAACTTTGAGAATGTAGGCAAAAACTCCAAGGCATTTATAAAGGAGAAAAAAAAACAGACTGTAATCAAATTTTGACATCACTGACAGCAAATGCTTTATGGCAGAATACAATTGAAGGAATAAAAATAAAAGGTGATTTTAGAGCACGCAAGTAACTCTGAAATATGAAGGTGCAGATCAACTGTTTTCTGCATGTGAGACTAAGGAAATATTATTCAATTAGCTCTTCCTATACTATCACCTTCAGGCATCCAAACTATCTGGAAAAACAATGACATAAGGATATTATCTTCACTAGAAATTTTCAATTGAAAAAAAAAAGGAATATTATGCCCTAACTCTCAGACCCCATTGTTTACCCATAAGGAAAAAAAAAGATATAGAGTAGAGAGGACAAGAATTGAGGCCAGTCTTCTTTAAATTGTTTTGTAAATTGAACTTTGGAAGAATGTAATTTTTTGCTAAATTATAAAGCAAAATTAAATCAAGGGTCACATGTTATCAGGACCTCCTGAGACTGTGTTACAAGCCGTGGTCACTCATATTGGGCTCAGAATAAATCTCTTTAAATACTTTACAGAGTTTGGTTTCTTTCATCAGCATTAATTGGCACCCAACAGGTAGCCTCAGAGAAAACTCAGGACCTGCTAAAGGAATCACCTGAACTCAGAACTAAGGTACTAAGATGTGCCCACTGAAAGCCCCCTAACTTAGAGATTCTCCTCTGATAGAACTGGTTAGTCGTCTTGAGCCCTGGATCTCTCACTAGGTTGACAGTCCTGTGGTTTATTCTGAGCTGGTTTTTTTCCTGAGAAGTTTTCAGGATCCTATTTTTAGTTTATATGTGCATTCTAAAGGATCTTCTCCATTGCTTTTTTCCTCATAATCAATTTCAGTTAGCTCATCTTTGCATTAGCTGAAGAAACCAGACTGCCCTTTGCATAAACAAATGAGAGACTGAGCTTCTCAGCTCCACTACACTGAAATGTAGACTACAGTTCCATTCTTCCCTTAAAGAAAAACAAATATATAAACAAATCACTTACAAAATGAAGAAAGACAGAGAACGACCCCCTTTGGAGCAACCAATTTGGTTTTATGGCACCTCTCAAGTATTTGTGTAAATGGGAAAGTTCAAGGGCATGCTGGATTTTCTAATACTTCATCTGGTTATGGTCTATTCTTATGCACATTTTACAATAGAGAGTCTTCAAAGCTAAGTTCTCCGTTTCTGTATTTTCTTTTTCTACCTGCTTTAAATCTGCCATTCCTTTTCTACTAGTGTCAAGATAAAACTCACTCTTTGGATGCAATCTTTTTCTCTTTCTTTCTTTTGTAAGCTGGTGAGTTTCTATTACGATCTAATAGCTAGAGTTCTGAAGTAAAAGCAATAGGATGTTTGTGTTTGTGTGTATGTGTTTAGATATGTTTATGTATAGGGACATGTGTTTTGTGAAGTGTTTTGGCCACAAGGTACCAAATTGACTTGAAAATAGAGTACTCAAAAATTACATAAATAAACTCAAATATTTTTCAAGTTTACGTGATTTAAGTAATAAGCTTTTAAATTACTATTAAAATAAATTTAGAAATGTCTTCAGAATTGTCAACATACATTTTTGTCTGAATTTATTAATCAAGTAGTTTTATATTTATCTCTGCTAGATATTATGAGATGTCCAGTTTTGACATGATGATTATAAAACTATAAACCCAATGCAAAACACAATTATATTTTTGATAATATAATTTTTGATAACTAAGATATTTAGTATTGTTGGTTTAATGAAAACAGTGAAATCCTGGGTTAATGCCAAAAAATTTAAAAATCATATATTTAAACTGAAGGTTCTTATGTGCGTAAATACCTGAAAGTCACAGACTAAAAACAAAAACATTTAACAGAAAAATAACTTTAAATAATATCTAGCTTTGTTTAATATCTCAGTTTTCCAGGTAAACTATTAAAAATAAATTAATTAGGTAAATGTTACAGGATAAATGCTTATAAATGACCTTGTCAGGTTATTTAAAATCTTAAATCGTAGTAAATTAAATAATACAAATTCATTAAATGTATGTTTAATTTCCAATTTTAAAAAACATATAGGAAACCATGTTTTCTTAAAAAATTTATAAAATGGTTCTCATCTATAAAATGCTGAAGTGCTGAAGTGACAAGACAATTCAAGATTTCTGCTTTATAGGTTTTCACAAAAATGTAAGGTTAGTATAAGTATAAAAATTCTAGTTTTTATATAATTTGGTTTATCATGTATGCCAAAACAAGATGTGCTTTGGATTAAAAAAAAAATTATAAGAAAGACATGAAACTGTGCTCTTTTTAAAAGGAAAATAATTTTTATCTAATTCAAAGTTCATTTTAATATTATTTATTAAACAAATTTAAAAGAAACCAGTAAGTAAAAGAGAAAGGTGTGAAGAAACTACAGATATAAAGAGGCATTTCTGACAAGAAAGATTAAAAAGAATAATATTGTATGATAAATTTTTGTCCTAACATAAAATGACTGGTTATTTAAGGCAGATGGATATTTACTACAAAATAGAAAGTATGAGCATGTTGTAAATGGTTTTCATAAGTCGTGATAAGATTCATAAAAACAGAATTAATAAAAGAAATTTTCTATGTGATTAAATTGGCTATAATTAAAAGAGATTTATAATAGTCTTCCGAGAGATTAAGCTTTTACATTAAAATATGCTAATACATAACTAAAGGATTGGTTAGTGCAAATTTTCCTAAAGTATTGATTTACTCTTCATGAAATTGTAGGTTTAAAATTTTTAATTCTATAATCTGTTTTTTAAATGTCTCAGATTGATAATTTAAAAGTTCAATTTTGGTACCCTGCTGCTTTCAGCTCTCCACCCTTTGAGAAGACCTGAGATGCTAACTCTCTTCTTCAACATTTTTTTGTTTCACACATCCATTCATTGAAGCTCCATCTTTTGTTGGCTCCTATAACACATTTTTTTCTCTCTCTAGTTCTACATCTGTTGTTATAGCCTGATGCTAAAATGTTTTTATCTTGAGGGTTTTAAAAAGACACTATTTTCCTCCAGTATAACTTAAGTCTGTACTCCTGGCTTTTCTTAATACACTTAGTGGCCAGAGGCCCTCTAAAGGTTGGCTGAAAACTCAATAAAAAAGCTCAAAAAAGACAATGGTTGAAGGGAAGGTATGCAGATTTGTTTGGTGTATATATGGAGGAGTTTTCAGAAGAAAGACCAAAGATACAGGGTAAACTGTCAATTTTATACTTTCAATAAAGTATAGAAAGACGTGAAAATGCAATTTTAAAAATGGTATAATTTAATGCTAGTAGATTGTGTGAGAAAAACCCAGCAAGCCTGTCTGTATAGATTCTTGTTAATGTCCTTGAGTAAGCACTTCCTTCTTTCTGGGTATGGGGGTGTTATAATCTACAGTCCAACAAAAAATATCAGAGAATTTCTTTATGGCTGGTTCTTACATAGAAAAGTGAGGAAAAAATTAAGGTAATATTTTTAGATTGTATTTTTGGCTCTAAGGAAAACGAGTTTTGGTTTCTAGGATCCATGTGGAGGAAGAGAGATTCTAGTTTCTATGGGCAGCCTCATGGGAAAATGGAGCTGAGTGACAGAAGGGCAGAAGGCCAAAAACTTTTATTTTTAAAGCTGCTTCTGAGGCTTCCATTGTGGGGTATTGTTTTCTGAGCCCAAACATATGTGTTCAGTATAACCAGGCAACTTCCCATGTTGTTGCTAAGAGTCACATATTCTCCTGCAGAAGTTCTCTATGACAGAGTGTTCACTCAACCCTGGGCACACTCCTCCTGTTTGACTAAGTCACATTCTCTTTTCATCAAGTTTAACTTTCAGGTTACCTGAAGGAGTTTCCCATAAGGAAAAACATTCACACTGCAGGCTCTTCTTTAACTTTTTTTTTGATAACTAGCTTTAGAAACAAAGATTTTGCAATAATTCCTGTTGTTTTTAGTAGGTTTTTAAAACTGCCTTAAGAAAACTAAATTTTGAAAGAGATAAGTTTTTACATCCATGTAAGTTTTTATATAATTTTAGAAGTCTTTTTATTATCACATTGGATAAATGAATAACTGTTATTTTACAGTGACCTACAATTCTGTTTTAATCAAATGTTTTGAGGCTTTTAACATCTTTGACAAACATCTTCAAAATTGAAAGCTAAATTAAGTATCTAAGTTAGACCTGTTGCTTGGGACTTATCAAAACTATAAAAATTAACCACTGCAAGGTTGAAGAATATTTTTAAAGCTTCCAATTAAGTCAAAAACTCCAGTCTTACCTGCTCCAGCGAAATGACTACACATTATTTAAAAATCTCTCTCTAGCCCTGGGGTATTTATCAAATATTGCTAACTAAACTTTGTGCTGTTAAGTTGCAAGGCTTTGACTCCTGGGTACAGATAATTTGTCTGAAAAAGAGTACTGACTCCTACTGAATTGTTTTGTGTGTGTGTGTGCTTTTTTTTTTTTTTTTTTTAAGACAGAGTCTTGCTCTGTTGACCAGATTGAAGTGCAGTGGCATGATCTCAGCTCATGGCAACCTCTGCCTCCTGGGTTCAAGAGATTCTCAGCCTCCTAAGGAGCTGGGACTACAGGCATGCACCACCACGCCTGGTTATTTATTTGTATTTTAGTAGAGACAGGGTTTGACATGTTGGCCAGCAAGTTCTTAAACTCCTGGCCCCTCAAGTGATCCACCTGCCTTGGTCTCTCAAATGACTGGGACTACGGGCATGAGCCAGCACACCTGGCCCAAATCCTACTGAATCTTAAACATCAACACTGGTATCTGGCGTCAAATTCAAGTTAACTAAAGCCTCATCTTCAGATTTGAGAGCAGATGACAGTCAATATAAACTGCCTTCATGTGATACAGGACCAGGCCTGTATACAAAAGCATAAACACTCATTTAGTAATGTTTCCACTATCTAAATTAATATAATTTGTTCTTTGCCTTAATTCTAAATAATTTAAATGTTTAGCTACCTGTGAGTTTTCTATTCCTGTCATCGTCAGAGCTAGGCAGTGCTTATCTATTGTTTAAAGCTTTACTAATTCTTTGTTTTGTTTTCCAGAGCAATTTCTTTTTAAAAAAAAAAAAAAAAACTTTTTTAAGGTACTTAAGGCTTACAAAATTGGGTAAAACAACAAAGATTACTTTTCTCTCTGAATTAGTTCATTCCCATTTTGCTACAAAGAAATACCTGAGACTGGATAATTTATAAAGCAATGAGGTTAAATTGGCTTGTGGTTCCTTAGGCTTTATAGAAAGCATGGCAGCATCTACTTGGCTTCTAGGGAGGCCTCAGCAAACATACAATTGAGGGACGTTAACTTCTCTTCCAGGTCCACAAGGAGCGTGGTTTCAAAGGCAAGAACTTCCCAGTGCCGTACCACCATCCACCTCCCCATCTGGGAACCTAGAGTTCTTTGTCTAACTTTCCCGTGGGTGGGCTAGATAAAATTCCAGGTAAGCGTCTTTTATTCAGAAAACCCACCAAACGCTTTGGAATGAGGGGCTCTGTTGTGGGCCCAAGCAACCAATCTGGGATCAGAGTCAAAGATCAATCATTCCAGAGGAAGTTTGAAAGAACTCCTCTCACTGGACGAGAGGAGTGGGGCAGGAATAACTTAAAAGTTAAAACTCCACTGCCCCTTACCTGTGCAGACTCCTTCTCCAGATCCCCTCCCACGGCAACGCAGGAGCTATCACTCCCTCTTTACCTGCGTGGATTTCCCTCTCTGGGATCCCCTCCCACAACAGCGTGGGAGCTCTCTCTACTTCTCCCTCTCTACTTCTCTGCCTAATAAATTGCTCTCTGCAAAACTCTTTGGGTCTGTGATATTTATATGAATGGTAAGCCCACTATACCTCCATTCCTGGGGCAGGAGAGGCCAAGAACGTGGGACACCTGGCTATACAATCATGGTGGAAATCAAACAGGGAGCCTCCACTTTACATGTCCAAAGCAGGAGGAAGAGAGAGAAGGGTGAGGTGCCATACATTTTTAAACAACCAGCTCTTGTGAGAAATCTATCATGATAACAGCACTAGGGAGATGATGTTAAACCATGAGACACCACCCCCATAATCCAGTCACCTCCCACCACGCACTTGCTACAGTACTGGAAATTATAATTCAACATGAGGTTTGGGCAGGGACATACATCTCAACCATATCATTCAGTCCCTGGCCCCTACCAAATATCACGTTCTTCTCACATTGCAGAATACAATCATACCTTCCCAACAGTTCCCTAGAGTCTTAACTCATTCCAGCATTATTAAGTTAAAAGTCCAAAATCCAAAATCTCATCTGAGACAACATAAATGCCTTCCACCTAGGAGCCTGTAAAATCAAAAGCAAGTTAATTCCTTTCAAGATATAATAGGGATATGGTCATTGAGTAAATACTCCCATTCTAAAAGAAAGAAATTGATCATAGGAAAGAGTACACATGCCTCACACAAGTTTGAAACCCAGCAGGGCAATCATTAAACCTTAAAGCTCTGAAAGCTCCTTTGACTCTGTATCCCACAGCCAGGGTTCCGACCCCACATTTCCCTTCCCTAGTAGAGGTTCTCCATGAGGGTTCCACCAGTGCAGCAGGTTTCTGCCTGGACATCCAGTCTTTTCCATACATCCTCTGAAATCTAGGCAGAGGCTCCCAAGCCTCAACTCTTAGACTCTATACACCTGCTGGCTTAACATCATGTAGAAACCACCAAGGCTTATGGCTTGCACCCTCTGAAGCAATGACCCATGCAGTCCTTGGGCCCCCTGGAGCCACGGCTATATCTGGAGCACCAGAGATCAGGGTAGCACTGTCCCAAGGCTGTGCAGGGCAGCAGGGCCCTGGGCCTGGCCCATTAAACCATTCAGTTCTTCTAGGCCTGTGATGGCAGGGGCTGCACAAATGACTCTGAAATGGCTTCAAAGCATTTTTCCCACTGTCTTGGCTAATAGCATTTGCCTTCATTTTAGTTATGCAAATCTTCCAAGCCTGCAAGCTTAGAGAGCACATGGGCTAGGCTGCAAATCTTCTAAGCCATTGATCTCTGCTTCCTTTTAAATATAAGTTCCAGTTTTATATCATTTCTCTGCTCACATCATTTCTTTGCTACAAGCTAGTAGAAGCATCCAGGTTACAGTTTGAATATTTTGCTCCTTAGAAGTTTCATTCACTGGATACTATAAATCATTACTCACAAGTTCAAAGTTTCACAGTTCCCTAGCACAGAGGCACAATCTAATGTCTTTCCTAACCCATAACAAAAGTGACCTTTGCTCCAGCTCCCAATAAGTTCCTCATTTGCATCTAGACCTCCACAGCTTGGACTTCACTGTTCATATCACTATCAGCATTTTGGTCACAACAATTTAATAAGTCTCTCAAAAGTTCTAAGTTTTCCCTCATCTTCCTGTCTTCATCTGAGTCTTCCATACTCTTCTAACCTCTGCCCATGACCCAGTTCCAAAGTTACTTCCACATTTTCAGGTATTTATATAGCAATGCTTCACTCTTCTGTATCAATTTTTCTTGGAATTCACTTGGAGTGGTTGGCAAAATATTACAGAAAATATTTAGGGAAACATATATTATAGTCTCAAATCTTTTGGAAGGCCGAAAGGTTTTATTGGGGCAGGCCAAAGGCAGCCAGCTGGTCCATTAGCATAGGAGAAAGATAGAGACAATCCCTTTGTCTCTACTCCATTTACTCATGTTAATTTTGTGCTCCTGGCCCCAGGGAAGATGAAAGGGAAATTACTCTGGGCCCTGGAACCTAAAGCTTTTATCAGTTGTGAAATCATTCTTTTAACCATGTTAATTATCCATAGGTGTTTTAACATAGAACCTCTGTTATGAATAAAAGCGTGGATGGACAGAGGATCTTGGTCGATTGGCTGCATTTCGCCCTCTGAAAGCAGCCAACAGCCATCCCTAGCCCACTTGTATCACTGTAATGGTGTGAGAGTGCATTCTTTCATCCTTTGTTGAGTCCAGGGCTGCAGGTCAGACTTCCCCAGGTGGTGAGTGACATCTCAAATTTTCTGTATTAGTCTGTTCCCACATTGCTATGAAGAAATGCCTACACTTTGGAGGTTAGGCACAACAGACAAGCATTAATATTGAAATAGAGATCCCAGAACTAACAAAAGAGACTGTTGCGTAAGATACCAAATTCCAGCCTGACTCTGGTATAGTGTCACTTAACAGGTAGCAGACCCTGAGAGAAATAAAATTATTTTACCCCAAAATATACTTATTTGACATATTTTGAAATGACCATCCAAAGCTGTACCTTGTGGTGGAAATCCGCCTTCTATACAGAATTTCCTTCTCTTTCCAGGTCTTTTCCTTATCCAGGAAAGATGTAAGTGTCTGATACCTTTTAAGGTTCAATAAGAAAGGCTTACCATCTATTCTCTCTGAAGCCTGCTCTCTGGAAGCTTCATCTACATAATAAAAACCTAAACTTCCACCAAGTGTCTTAACTCTAGCTATCTTATGTACCCTTGTCTTAACTCTACCCTTATCTTAACTCAAGAATGTCTTTCTGCTGAGTTCAACTATTTAGGCAGAGGTTATCTTTTTCAACCAACTCTCAGATCATCTTTGAATCCACTTATAACCTGTCAGCCCACCCACCCTGTCATCACTGCAAGATGTCCAGCCTTTCTGGACTGAACCAATGTATACCTTACATTGATTTATGTATTTGCCTGTAACTTGTCTCCTTAAAATATACAAAACCAAGCTATATCCCAAACATCTTTTTGGAAGCATATATTCTTAGGGCTTCTTGAGGCTGTGTGACAATCCAGGGTCACTCATATTTGACTCAGAATAAACCACTTTAAATGTAAAAAATAAACTAAAAGGGGCAATTTCTGACAATAGAAAATAAAATTAAAATATGACCCTAAATACATATCCAATTGGTAGTATAAGCACATAGACAAGAGTGATTTCATATGATGTTAAAACATTATAATTTGATTGTAATACCCTAAGAAGATATATGATGAAGATGAAAAGAAATCCAAACAGATTTTAAACTCAGTTACTCATATAGATGGGGTAGTATTTGAATTGTTATTCTATGTCTGTTTTGTGTATAACATGGGACAAAAGTGAATAATATGATACTTTAATTATATTACCTCCAGTGCTACTGAGAAATGGAAAATGCATGTGAAAGGAAATATAAATGTAAGATTAATTGTTAAGTGAAACTGCTGCAGTCCTGATTCTGAATTATAACAAGCCATGTAAATTCAAGACATAGTTTATCTTAAAGAAAAAAGAACTCTGACTATTGAGAGACTGAAAACTACAACCCCAAAAAACAAAGTTCCTTGGACAAATAGCTGATTTACAGTCTTGGGCAAGAGTGGCACAAAGTCTTAGTACACAGTTGAGGAGACTCTGGTAATTAAAATAGAAGAGTAACTAGCCATGGATTAGAATAATAACTGCAAAAGGTTGAAATATGTCAAATATGTCTAGATCCATGAGCTGATAACAATGGATCATCACTCATCATTAAACAATGCTAGAAAATAAATTCATTATTTTGAGAGTCAGCAAATGAAGGAAAAGAATCAATTAATTATCTTCACTTCCCTGTATACCTTATTTTATTAGACAATCTAGTAGTAGGTGTTGGGCAGTGATGATTTTTAAAAGAAGTATTCTGTTAATCAGTATGTTAGTAATGATAAGATTGGAACAACCATTTTCAATCCCTGATAAATTAGTGGAGTCATCGAGCATCAGTTGGTACTAACATCAAAAAAGGAAACAAGCCAAAATAATAAAACTCCCAATGAAAGAACACATTACCACTATGAAATAGACTTGCCAAAAGAAAATCAAACATGATTCTGATCAAAGCTTTATACCCAGCTAACATTTTATAGGAAATTCCATGAAATGATGAACCTATTAACTCAACAGGGATGCCATCATTAAAATCCAGACTGTGGGAAACTCTACCGCACAAATAACATTTATCTGTTACATGGGGAACAAAAATAGAAAAAAATTATGGAAAAACTTACTGACTAAAGAGATGAAAATAATGACATATAAAAATTGGAAAATTATAGAGATGTTAGAAAGCAGAGCTTATATTTACAAACAAGTAAATTCAAAATAGTAGGATGTTGATGAGACAATTGAGAATTTGAAACCTGGGTAGCTATTGATGACATTAAAGAATTATTACTAATTATTTTAATGTGATAATGGCATAGTACTTACATGTAAATCGTTTTCTCTTTTAGAAATTCACCCAGAAATATTTATAAGTGAAATAATATAATGTTAAAATATGCATCAAAATAATATTGAGAGGAAGGTCGTAAAATGAGCATATGCATGAACACAATGATCATGCATTGAAATTGATGAAGGTGGATACTGGATACATGAGGGCTTGTTACACTACTCTGTGTACTTTTGTACCTGCTTGAAACTTTTGATAATGATTACAATAAACTCCATTCAATTCATATTAGTAATTTTAATGAGTTTTTTTTGGTATTATAAAATTGACACACATAAAAATTTAAAACAATAAAATATTTTCCATTTTTGAATAGGCATATTCCATTAGTTACTAGTTACTAGAACTTTTTCATCAATCCAAATAAGAACCGTCAGTATTCGGTCTTATACAGGACATTCTAATTTCACTGAAAGACTTATATCACAAGCCCAGAGAATGATTCCTGCAGTAACAGAACATTTAAGCCCATAAAATTATTTTTTAAAACCTATATTAAAAGAAATACCACAGCTTCCTCCACAAATGAGGCAGAGCTACACTTGATTTTAAAGGTATATTTTAGGACTATAATTCATGCACTGGTGTGTGTGTGTGTGTGTGTGTGTGTGTGTGTGTTAGAAAATAGAAACATTATAGAAGTTTGAAATAATTTTTAGAATATTATATATTTTTAAAATGTCATTTTCTAGAAGCAGATTTTATAATGAGAAAAATAAAATTTAAAATAAAATGCTATTTTCAACTCAATTATACCTAATTTAAAAAGTTAACTAATCATGAATATTCATATTTCTGTTAACTCATCTGAAAACTATTTTAACATGTTAAAATTTTTTCTCAATAAACCCTTTATATTCATAAGTTACTAAAATTAGAGCTAGAAAATACTGATTAGCAGAGAAACTGTTTTTGTATAACATTTTTAAAATCTAAAGAATGGTTTCCCTCTCAAGATATCTGAATATGTTTTAAAAGAATATAATACTCTTAAAATACAATTGAGTCATAATCACGTAATCTCTGAATGGAACAATTATTTTATTTCAAAACAATGAAGGAATATATGTGTAACTGCCTTGTGCAGCAAAAAAAAAAATTACTTGGAAATTGAGAAAAATAGGCTTTAATTCTCACTATCATTACCTATATGGCCTAGGAAAAATCACATATTATCTTATTTAATTTTTCCATTAGTACCATAAAGTGGAAATAAGTGTTTCTACAAACACATTCAACTGTTTTCAACAAATAAAACAATTTCTTCATCTTCAAAATAAATAATTTATTAAGCTATTTTGAGTGTTATTCAACAGAAAAGAAAGATGTGATTATTTAGCTAACGAGAGTCCCTTAGCTGGAGGAACCTGATTTTCCTTTCATCCTGTGGAATAGTGAAAAACTGGAAATAGATAGTCAAGGAAAAGAAGCCAAATTTAGTTGACTTTTGAAAAGCAGATTATATAGCACTAGAGATGAGTGAAAGTCTCGTCTTCTGGGTAGTGCTTCACAGTCTGAAGGTTGAAGAGATGTTTGAAGAGTACAGGCATCTGGAAACTGAAACAGCAAAGAAATAAATAGTGCTGTACAAGGAAGGGCGCCTCTAATTAGTGCAGGCACGGAGATCCTCAGTGTTCTCATGAATGGTCACAAAGTAAAACAAAATAGTATTATTATATCTATACCCTGTGAATACTAGAAAAAGCTTAATAAAGAAAAAGGTACTTTCAGTAGTAGTTTAAAAAAATTTCTTTATAATGTACCTTAGAGATTTTCAAAAATATAAATTCCCACTTCAAATTAAACATGGATTTTAAAAAATGTATCAAATTTGTCAATTAAATTTGAATATGTTTGTTTTTATTTTAAATAAATGTGCACATATTTCAACAAATAAAAACATATTAGAATTTCATAATTTAAAATGAAAAGCAAATCTTAAGATTTTATTATTAAATTTCATGTTTGCCAAATAGTAAATCAAATATCAAATTCCCTAAGACTATTTAAGTATAGGAGGGGGTTAAGAGGAAGGCCAATAATTTAGTTCCAGAGATAAATTATGAATATATGTGTGTGTGTGTGTGTGTGTGTGTGTGTAAATATACACATACATATTTGCTGTACAAGTATGATTGCAATTGAACTAGTTCTTAGAAATTAACCAATAAATATGTCAAAATTTATGAAGTTTCAAAGGGCCATTGATATAATAATTCCTGGTTATATTAATTACTGATTAGCATTTTAAAAAATTGATGGATCCTGGGCTGAAAGAGATTAGGAGAATTTTGAGATGAAGAAATAAAATTTTTAAAAGATATACAACATGATTGATTAAAAAGTATATTTAAAAAGAAATGGAAAGGTAGATTATGTCAAGAAAGATCAGGTCAAAAAGATAACAGTGTGTCCAGAGGTTAGTCATTAATTATTTAAGTTGTGAATATTTTTTTTAATTTTGAATTTTTAACACACATGAAATATAAATAAGTACAATGAAATCTAAAAAGGGGGATTTGGGTCCAATACTTTGAGTAAAAACAAATTAAGAAACAACCATTTAATACTGGTTGAGGGGTTTTCACTCCTAGAAGTAGGATAAAGCTAGAATGATATTTCTAATATTATGGATCAGATTTTCCTTTCTGCTTTGAGTCCTTTGTACATCTATTCTTCAGCATTACTTGTCCTTCTGCTTCTAAAACTCCTTTCCAAATTAAGAAGATATTGGAGTGGTCCATTCCCACAAAAGAATGGTCACTCCAGTCTCTATAAATGTATCTACATAATCTGTCATAGTATCTTAAATTTTTCATTTATGCATGTTAGCACTATACCAGATCAAAAGATTCGCAAAAGCTACGCCTTCTGTGTGGTCTTCAGCTTTAGCCTGACACATATTGCACACTCAAAAAAACATTTAAGTGATTGATGAATGAAAAGTAGGTTGATGAAAGTACTAACAATAAAGGACTGGGAATGATAACCTCTCATTTTTTTATTTCTGAAATTTTAGTAAAAAATGCTTTAAAAGAAAACTCTCTTATGATATATGAATATTTTACCTTTGTTTTGTACATACATATTTATGAATATATACACACATGCACAAATATTTCAAGTTAAAATATAAACATTATTAGTTTCAATTTCATATACATAAAAGTTTATAATTTATACAGATGTAGGTCTGATTTAAATTTATTGTTGACAAATCTGAAATTTAAAAATGAGAGCATAGAAACACAACAAATTTTTGTAATTTAATTTTGTAACATGCATTTTTACTGAATTTGTTTATTAGTTTTAACAGTTTTTTTAATGTAGTGTTTAAGTTTTCTATATATAAGATCATGTCATCTGTAAATGGGAAGAATTTTACTTCTTTTCCAATTTGGATACCTTTATTTCTTTTTCTTGCCTAAGTGTTCTGACTAGGACTTCCAGTATTATGTTGAATAGAATTGGAAAAGTGAACACCATTGTCTTAGTCCTGATAGTAGAGAAAAAGCTTTCAGTTTTTCATTGTTGAGTATGATGTCAGCAAAATAAACTGGAAAGGAAATGAGGAAAATGATCTCATTTACAATAGTACTGATAGCGACAAGAGACAGACAAATTCCTAGGCAGATAAGGATGGGTCCCCAGTGAAACTTGACCTTCAAGCCAAAGACAATCTAAAGCCTGAAAACTGAGCTACCACTTCTGGATAGAATCCACAGACTGGAGTGAGAACTTCCTTCCTCATCTTACCCACTCTCTTTCAATTGGTTATTTGTGAGTGATGCCCTTTACCAAAATGAATGGTGCCTTTTACAAGCCCACCCATAAACCAATCAGCAGGCACTCCCCCATTCTAAGTCCATAAAAATCCTGGACTCAGCCTCACAGACAGCTATCCACTTTTGGGCTCCCTCTTGCTGTTGAGAGCTTTTCTTCCACTCAATAAATTCTACTCTAACTTACCCCCTCTCTCATGTCCACATTCCTTATTCCTACTGGTCATGGGACAAGAACCCAGAACTTGGCTGAACTGTGGGAGTGAAAGAGCTGTAATGCTCCTTCTCTCTGAGCTGCAGGCACCAGGAGTAAAAGAACTGTAACACTCCTGCCCACCAAACTACAGGAGTAAAAAGGCCACAACATTTCCAAAGTAATAAAATACTTAGAAATAAACTTAACTGCTGGGCATGGTGGCTCATTCCTGTAATCCCAGCACTTTCAGAGGCCAAGGCAGGTGGATCACAAGGCCAAGAGATTGAGACCATCCTGGCCAACATGGTAAAACCCCATCTCTACTAAAAATACAAAAATTAGCTGGGCATGATGGCACATGCCTGTAGTCCCAGCCACTCTGGAGGCTGAGGCAGGAGAATCGTTTGAACCCAGGTGTCAGAGGTTGCAGTGAGTAAAGATCACGCCACTGTACTCCAGCCTTGAGACAGTGAAAGACGACTTCTCAAAAAAAAAAAAAAAAAAAAAAAAGGAAAGAAAGAAATTTAACTAAGGAGAGACTTTTATACTGAAAACTATGTTACCGATAAAAGAAATTATGACACAGATAAATGGAAAAGCATCCTGTATTTATTGAAAGACTTAATGTTGTTCAAATATTCATACTACTTAATCTACAGGTTCAATGCAATTCTGATTAAAATCCCAATAGTAGTTTTTGCAAAATTAGAACAAAAAATCTAAAATTCATATGAAACCACAAAGACTTCAAATAGCCGAAACAATCCAGAAAAAACAAAGCTAGAGGCATCACATTTCTTGATATCAAAATGTATTGCAAAACACCGAACAGTATGGAACCAGAATAAAGCAGACATATAGACCAGTGGAACAGAACAGAAAACCTGGAAATAAACCCATACTAATATAGTCAACTGATCTTTGACAAGGGTGCTAAGTACATACGATGGTGAAAGGGTAGTCTCTTCAACAAATGGTGTTGAGAAAACTGAATAGCCACATGCAAAAAAAAAAAAGTGAAATTATACCCTTATCTTACAACGTACACTAAAATCAACTCAAAATAGATTAAGGACTTAAACATAAGACTCAAAACTGTTAAACTCCTAGAAGAAAATGTAAGAGAAAGGCTTTATTATGTTGGTCTTGGCAATGATGTGACAGATGACACCAAAAGTACAGGCAGCAAAATGAACATGTGGGACTGCATCAAACTAAAAAGCTCTTGCACCGCAAAGAAAACAATCAACAATGAATTAAAAACAAGCACTATAGAATGGGAGAAAATACTATGAAACACATATATTATGAGGCTTAATCTCCAAAACACTAAATAACTCCTATAACTCAATATCAAAAACACTACACAAATAGCCCAGTCAAAAAATGGGCAAAGAAGCTGAAAAGACATTTTTTCCCAAAAAGATATGCAAATGGCCAACAGGAACATGAAAAGGTTCTCAGCATCACTAATCGATCAGAAAAATGCAAATCAAAACTACAATGAGATATCACCTCACACCTGTTAGGAATGGTTATTATCAAAAAGTCAAAAGGCAACAGGTATTGACCAGGATATAGAGAAATTGGAACTCTTACACAGTTGTTGATGGGAATACAAAATGGTACAGCTAACATGGAAGAAAGTACAGAGGTTTCTCAAACAACCAAAGGAAAAAAAAAAAACTACTATATGATCTGGAAATTAATACTGGATATTTATCCGAAATAATTAATATCCAGATCTGAAAAGGAGAGCAGCATGCCTATGTATAGTGCAACATTGTTCACACTAGCCGAGAGGCGGACCTAAATGTCTGGTGAGAGATGAATAAAGAAAATGTGGCATATACCTTTAAAAATAACACTTGAAAAAAGAGAAAATTCCGCAGTCTGTAAAGCATAGATGAACCTTGAGTATATGATACTAAGTGAAATAAGCCAGCCACAGATACACAAATCCTACATAATTCCATTTAAGTATCTATCAATAAAATACTCAAATTTACAGAATCAGAGAGAGGAACTATGGTTACCAGGCACTGTGGGGAGGAGAAATGTGAGTTAATAATCAACAAGCATAAAGTTTCAGTCAAGCAAGATGAATAAACTTTAGATATCTGCCATACAATATAGTCAACAATAATATATTGCACATTTAAAATTTTGCTAAAAAGGTAGATCTCACATAGCGTTCTTACTAAAAATTTTAAAATGTCATCTAAAATTGTGAAACATCAATTATTAAAGCCAAAATGTACTTTATAAAATGTCATTTTTTAATTTTTATTTTTGGAAACATTGTCTTGCTTCATTCCCCAGGCTGGAGTACAGTGGCACAATCTCAGCTCACTGCAACCTCCGCCTCCCAGGTTCAAGTGATTCTCATGTCTCAGTCTCCCATGTAGCTGGGATTAGGTGCCCACCACCATGCCAGGATAATTTTCTGTATTTTTCGTAGAGATAGGGTTTTGCCATGTTAGCCAGGCTGGCCTGGAACTCTTGACCTCAGGGGATGTGCCTGCTTCAGCCTCACAACGTGCTGGTATAACAGGTGTGAGCCATCATGCCAGGCCTAAAATGTTATTTCATTGCTGCAAAAGTAATATGTTCATCATGAAACATCTGGAGCACAAAAAAAAAAAGAAAAAAAAAACATAATCTAATCAATCACAGATAAGCATTGTAAATATTTTGGCAAACTACCTTCCAGTGAAACAATGTGTTTCCCTACTAAATCTTAAAAATTATCCTTTAATCCTAAATAAAAACTTCAAGTCCTCAATTTAATTTTTTTTAAATAAAAATAGACTATATGTGGTGGCTTACATCTGTAATCTTAAAACTTTGGGGGAGCAAGGCAGGATGATTACTTGAGGCCAGGACTTTGAGATTAGGCCAGACAGCATAGCAAGATTCCATCTCTAAAAAGAAATAAAAAACAAAAATTAGCTATGTGAGATGATGTCATACACCTGTAGTCCCAGCTACTTGGGAGGCTGAGGTAGGAGAATGTTTGAGCCCAGGAGTTTGAGGCTGCAGTGAGGTATGATCAAGCCACTACACTTCAGTATAGGTAACAGTGAGACTCTGTTTCTAAAAATAAAATAAAATACAAATAAAAAAATACAAATGAGGGAAATATAAGCTCTTCCATAAAAGTAAAAATCTACTTTTTGTCAATGAAGAGGCGAGACTAGATAATCAATAAGGATCATTTGAATTTTTATTTTAAGCAGTTGTTTCCAAGCAGTCAAAATTCCATTAAGCCAAAGTTTCATTAAATTTAAATATACTTATCTTTTACAAGAGAATAGTTTTTAATTAAGTGAAAAATATTTAAATGAAATAATACTTGAACAAATATGAACCACTTTTCTAGACATTCTATAGTGATATATATTTTTTTCCTGTTTTTAGCTAATTTGAATAAATTATAGTACATAGTTTTTAGCCTTGGGGGAAAAAATGTTAAATGTATCTTCCTTTTTGCTGATGTAGCTCTTCTAAGCTATTCCAATAATCTAGAATAGGTAGACAACTTCTGCACAGGAATTAAGTGACAAACTTTGGGGCAATGCTAGCAATAGCACTAGCTTGAGCTAACATATAGCAAAACATTTATTTAGAATTCAATGAGCCATGCTTTAAAAGTTCTGCAGAAACATCTGAAGTCAATTAAGATACAGCCACATCATGTTCAAAGAGAGAATGGGAAAAGGAATTTCCTGTCATAATAAGTGAGACAAGGCACCAAAAGCAACCAAACTGACACCACTTTGACAGCACACACACTCACACAAACCAAATCTTGTATTTGTATAATGTTACATATATTCTCTATTGCATGGATTCCTATTGTCCTAGTTTTATAATGGAATTTAACTTTTAGGTATTTTGAAAAATTTCCTGATGTAGACAAAGAATATTTTCTAGGTATCCAAAATTTTTTCAAAAATCAAACATACAATACTTTTTCAAAAACTCAATTTTCATTCACCATTGTGACATGGCATTTACTTCAGAATGAATACAGTCCACTAGACTTCAAAAACAGTCAAACTGTTTACCTAACTATATCTGATTAAACACAATAAGTTTTTTGCATGCTTTTTGTTCACTTTTCTACTGATTCCTACATGTTCAAGAGCTTACTATCCTGTTGCTTATCTTCATAAAGAGTAAATCTGTCTAAATTATCACAGTCTCCTTTCTCAGGATGGAGGACACAAAGTCCACAAATTGACGTGGGCGAATTAAAGGTATGACTCATGCCAAACTTCTGATAGCCCATCTCTTCCATCACAAGACTAAAAAGCACAAAACTGGTAAGAACTGAAAGGACATACCAATTGAGTCCTGAAGCTGACTGTCTAGACTTGTGATCTGTTGTAATCAATCTGAGATGAGAGATGAGAATAGGTTGCTGGCTGTTCTGTACTTTACTTACTCCAGTTACCTTAGTTAACCTCTAGTTAGCCTTTCACCTTTTTTAAAACAGCTTTTGATATGTAATTTACATACCATAGGTTTCAGTCATTTAAAATGTACAATTCAATGATTTTTAGAATATTTGCAAAGTTGTGTAACTATCACCATAATCTAATCATAGAATATTTTCATCACTTTGAAAGGGCCACATTACCCCACCCCAAAGGAAAAATAGAAGAAGGAAGAGAAAAAACAGAAAAATAGTGTGGGACTGGGGAGGGAGAGAAAAAGATGAGGGGAAGCAAGGGAGGAAAAGAAGAAAGAAAAATCACCTAAGAAAAATTTCATTTTAAAGAGTGGAAACAGTGCTTCATAAGAAATGCTGGAAAGATAAATTCAATAAAAAATTCTAAAGTATATTCCCACTTTATTCTAGATGATATATTTTTCTCTTTTCATTGGTTAAAAGAAACCAAACATTTTATAATTAGTCACAAAATGGGCAAAACATTTGCAGCAAGAAGCTTTGTAAATCAACCATCTTCTAACAGAGCACTGGGGCATCTTGGTTAGTTGTATCACTCTGCAAACAATGGAATTAATTTTTAACTGGGAATGACTGGACTCAATCCAAGGTACCTTGGGATTATTTTGAAGTAATGAAAGTATTTTCCTTTCGTTATTACTCTAGCACTCAGTTTCAGGACTCAATTAGTATGTGTTTTCAGGTCTTAACAATCTTGTGCTTTTATTACTATAATGGGAAAAGATAAATTTACAATAATAAAATTGGCATCAGCTTCAATTCTAATTCACCTATATTCATCCATGTCTTCTTTTCTAAGATCATACTCCAAGTTCGTCCATTTGTGCCTCCTATTGCAAATACCTTTTTTTCTGATTTGCTCTACACTGACAAAAGATTTAAACAGATGGTAACATTTTCCCCAAATTTACTCTTTTTTTTTTTTAAATTTTCTGAGGCAGCAGAGTTAGTGGCACATTCTCCAAATTATATGTCACTCTTCAAAAAACTAACCCCCAGGAATTACCATTAAACTTTTCAGTATTTGAAGCTACATTTCACAGAGAGATATGTACAGCCCTGCAGTCTTCTGAGATAAAGTTGCTTTATTGCTGAGACGGAATAGATTTCATCAGAGATCATTCTTCTCAGCTCTGAGATACAGGAACCACAGTAGCCTTCATTCTATAATCTTTTTTTTCAAGTCCCCAAATTGTGCTCTTTTTATGCGAAATGTTGTAGTTTCCTTAAATTTACCCCTTTCTCTATCAAAGGATCCAAAGGACCTTTGAAGAAAATTAGCAGTATCATATTAATCTATAGTAAAGAATTTTAGGTATTTGTAAACGAATTCTGGGATGGTGAAATGAAACCAATGCTGTTCAAGTTCTTAAATACTGCTATAAATCATCTTTAAACAATGCATTCTAATATCTTAAGACATTCCACATGGAAACATATTTACTCTTGATATAACATTATTCCATAAGGCCATAAATTATAATTTCATACAAAGACAATTAAAAGAGCCTTCAGATACCACCTATTCACTGTTAGAATCCCATTTTATAATTACAAAATAGCCGTGCAGATTACTTCTACTTAAGAAATTACAAATTACTCTAATTACATAAAGTTTGTGTTTTGAAAACCAGAACTGTTTCTGTCTGTAATTCTATGATTAAAGTTTTTACATGGATTCAACAACACAGAAATTGAAATTATCTTCCTGTCACATTTTTTTTGTATAATAAAGCAAAATTATAAGCCCCTGACATATTACAAAAACTCTTTTTAATGATTAATAGTGTAGAGTTCTCATGGAAATTGCCAAGCTACTGACATGTTAGCCTTTCCAGCTTCAGCATTCTTTTGAGCACTCTGAGAGGGCAAGCATCTTGTATTTCAAATCCTTCACTTAGTTCTTGCTAAACTGAGTTCTAAAGAACACACAATTTATGTTTTTCCCAATGAAGGTTATTGAAGTGTTATGATTTAGAATAAGTGCCTGATGGCTAGATTCATAGCAATAAATCATAAAAATCATTTGTCAAATGCATACACAACTGTGGTTAATATTCCTATTTTTAAAAAGTATTCATGTAGCTTCTTTGTAAGATATGACACAAATTTCAGTAAAGAAGATATATAACAAAAACTAGTCATCAGCTAAAAATATATAGAAATCAATCAATAAATCATGCTAACTAAACACATTTTTGCAAACAACATCAACTTTGTTTTAATGAATGTAAAAAATTTCATTTTGAACAAGAAAATTGAAATAGTAACATCTCTTAACAAACATAAAATAACCCACCTATATAAAAAGGGTAAGCCTTAGCTGTCTTCACAAATAACAAACCTTTAAAATGAGTAACAGATGTATCTTTCAATCCCTTATTTAAGCATTATTTACTGGGAATTTATATTGTGGCTGACATTATGAGAGGAAAGAACAAGACAAAAATAAACTATACCCAATGGAGCTTACATGATGTTAGGAAAGACCGATATTGGGAGGAAAGATAATTGTACACATAATGAGAATTTTTAAAAATACTTAAGATACATACAGAGTGTTGTAGGGGCACATTGTAAAAGAACCTTAACTAGTGTAAAAAATCAAAGTTTTCTTGAGGAAATAATGTTTAAGCTGCAATTTGAAAGATCTAAGTGAAGAAGTTTAACAAGCAGAAGGAACATGGTGTACAAGGATTTGAAGAGGGGAAAACACAGTATTTAAAGAACTGGAAACAGAACAATAGGAATTAAAAACGGGGAAAAAGAAATGAGAGACAATAGATATGGCTGCAGAAGAGACGAGACAATGGAGAAACATTCTAGCACACTATGCCTTGTAATGGGAAGCAACTCAAGTTGGCTGGGACTGACGAAATCTGCACATAAATTCACATATAGTATTTTTGAAGAGGATACTAGAAGAAGACTGAAAAAGCTATTATTGTAGCTCAAGCAAAAGAGGGTGGTAGAGAGACAAGGGTTGTTTCTGACAATGGAAATAAGTGAATGTATTATATTTAGGTTTAACAAACAGGATTTGGTGTCTGAAAGTAATGAGGGTAGGAGGCAGCCAAAATAATCCCAGAACTATGATTTAAGCAGTACTGTAATGCCAGGTGGATCTGGGAGACTGAAGGGAGTTCTAGGAAACAGATACATGTCTCCCAGTCAATAAAAATATTTTTACCTTGACCCGATACAGTCTTTGGTTAATTCGTCTTTACTGTTTGGGGAGCTCAATCCTTTTGTAAGAACTGAAAGATGATCAGTAATCTATCCAAAGATTCAAAAGTGCAGAGTAAAAACTGTCATGCTTTTGCATTTAAATTTAGAATTGGGTCAATCATCAATAAAAATAAGGAAGTGTTATAAAATATTTATTAATGATGAAAGGAATTAATATAATATTTAATTGGGTTTTGCAAAATTGTCAACATTTTCTTATACAATTGGATTACATAAGCTGTGTTCTAAAAATATGGAATCACTACAGAGGAAAGATAAATGTAACCAAAGTAAGTTCTACAAAGCTCTAAATAGCCAATAGAAAATGGACATAATTTGCTCAGAAGGTATAACATCAATCAACTCTTAACTACAGTGCGTATTTGTTAGGTGGTGAGGAGAGGAGTACCTATTCTGAGACAAAAAACAAAAGCAAAGCACCTCAGAAGTAAAATGCTTCTCAGTATTGGAGGAGAATCATTGAATCATTCAGATTAGTATCTTGTGTATTAGCTGATGTTCCGTCTCAAACCTAGCAATTCTATAAATCCCTGTTTTGAACTCAGCAATGCTATATAAAGCTCTCTGAATTGAGTTGCCACAGAAAATTCATAGAAAATAGCTGAATACACAGCTGCAGATCTACTGGCTGCAAAATATTATCAGCAACTATAGGTGGTAAAGTAGGCTTATCTTTGGTATTCCCAACATTTGAACACAACTGGCTAATTTTATAAAAATAACAGAAACAGTTCATGAAATGTAGTTAATAAAGCTGCTGTGAATACAGAAAAGATTACGCTTAATGTACTGCTCTATGAATAACCTCTCAGAATTCAAACAATTTCTACAGATTAGTCATGTTTGTCTGCATAGGAATGATTGCTCAGTTATTTAATTATTTCATAGAATTAATTATTTTTTAAAATAATAAAATTTGAAAAGAAAGTTTCCATTTTTAAATGTATTAATTAATTTTTTAATTGACAACAACTGTATTCATCATGTATAACATGCTTTGAAATACCAACACATTGTGGAATGGCTAAATCAAGCCATTTAACAAATATTATCAAGCGCATTAACATATGCACTACCTCACATAGTTATATTTGTAGTGACAGCACCTAAAATCAAAAAGTTCCTTAATTCTAGGTCATAAAAATTGAGCAGGAAGAGGCTGCAATGATGTTGTCACACTGGAATTTAAACTCTAGATTCCAGGAGTTTATCTACTTTGTTTTCCAGTAAATCCACAGTATCTAGCATATTGCCAGGCACATGGCAGCTGTTCAACAAATATTCGCAGAATGAAAGAGTAAGCAAATGAATGAATATAATCTCAGATCAGAACTAGGCAGCACAGGTTCACACTGAAACTAACAATTCCAGCAACTCAAGAACCTGTTTAAGGAGTCTGACTAATGCCCTCAAGTGCCAGTATCTACAATCTAACCCTTAAGAGCTTGAGGTAGGAGGAATTGAGACAAAGTATAGGGAGAAGCCACATCTTAGACTGCACTCTTATGCGTCTCATATTATTTCTGAAAATTTCAGCAATATGCATAAATCATAGCATATATTAAAAGTGTTATAAAAAAATGACCAATTTTCAATCAGAAGAGCCCGAGTTGAACTGTCTCTACTGTTGCATTGCTGAATGTATTTGGACAAGTCGCTTAATCCTCTAGATCTTGGTTTTCTCAACTGCACTTTCAATAGATAACTTAAGTTTTGTAAGTTATTTTTAAGATTTGAGTTACTGGATACAGCATATAAAAGTACAAATTATGTCAGTACCAGAAACAAAGTAGGCACTAAAGAGTGGTGTTTTAAGTCACATATTAAATAATATATGTGATTGACTTTATTCCTGCATCACATGAAATCATACCTACTTGTTACTGAAATATCTTAATTCTTTACTCTGAAAACATTGATGAACTCAAATACTTTTGCAAAGTTGGAAAGAACAATGGAATTCAAAAGGCTTCAAGTCTCCTTGGCAGTATACTGAGTGCTCTTGGGGAAGAGGATAAAAGATGCCCAATACCACTTCAACAGTATCATAAGGGGTTTGTGATATGGTTTGGCTGTGTCCCCACCCAAATCTCATCTTCGGTTGTGCTCCCATAATCCCCATGTGTCATGAGAGGGACACTGTGGGGGTTTCAGAGGACACAACGATGATTCCATTAAACTGGAAGTTAAGATTGCCACCTATTCACTTTGGGCTCTACCTACCTCTAAGTCAACAGGCTAAGAAGAGAGTTAACAGTGTTGGCTGGGGTGACTGAACTGAATATCAAGATGAAGTCTGACTATTCCTTCACAATGGAGGTAAGGAAGAATACGCATGCATTAAATTACTTGTGGAAGGTAACTTAATCATGGGGGTGGTTACCCTCTTGCTGTACTCATGAAAGTGAGTGAGTTCTCACAAGATCTGATGGTTTTATAAGGGGCTTTTCCCCCTTTCGCTCTGCACTTCCCCTTTCCACTGCCATGAGAAGGATGTGTTTGCTTTTCTTTCTACCATGATTGTAAGTTTCCTGAGGCCTCCTCAGCCCAGTGGAATTGTGAGCTCAAGCAGGTCCTGAAGGTACAAGTAAATTACTTGAGGAAGTGGCTGAAATGCCCATGGTCTTCACTTCTGCCACCCTGCCTTCTCTCCATGACCCTGCACTGATGGCCTCATAGGGAGTTCCCTATGATCAGTTCACAGAGGAAGAGAAGACTAGGGCCTGATTTACAGATGGTTCTGCACAATATGCAGGTACCACCTGAAAGTGGACAGCTGTGGCACTACAGCCCCTTCCTAGGACATACCTGAAGGACAGTGGCAAAGAGAAATCTTCCCAGTGGGCAGAACTTTAAGCAGTGCACATGGTTGTACACTTTTCATGGAAAAAGAAATGGCCAGATGTGTGATTAAATACTGATGCATGGGCTGTAGCCAATGGTTTTGCTGGATGGTCAGGGACTTGCAAGAAGCATGATTGAAAAATTGGTAACAAAAATATGTGGGGAAGAGATAGGTGGATGGATCTTTCTTAGTGGAAAATAAAAAACTGTGAAGATATTTGGATCTTATGTGAATGCTCAACAAAGGGTGACCTCAGCATAGGAGGATTTTAATAATCAAGTGGATAGGATAACCCCTCCTGAGGACACCACTAAGCCTCTCCCCAGCCACCCCTGTCATCACCTAATGGACTCATAAACAAAATGCCCATGGTGGCAGGGATGGAGTTTACACATGGGCTCAGCAACATGGACTTCCATTCATCAAGTCTGACCTGGCTACGGCCACCACTGAGTGCCCAATTTGCCAGCAGCAAAGACCAACACTGAGCCCTCAATAGGGTACCATATCAGGGTGATCAGCCAGCTACTTGGTGACAGGTTGATTATATTGGACCTCTTCCATCATGTAAAGGGCAGTGGTTTGCCCTCACTCAATAGCCACTTACTCTGGATATGGGTTTGCCTATCCTGCATGCGATGCTTCTGCCAAGACTTCCATCCATGGACTCACAGAATGCCTTATCCACCATCACAATATTCCACACAGCATTGCCTCTGACCAAGGCACTCATTATACCACTAAAGAAGTGTGGCAGTGGGCTCATACTCATGGAATTCACTGGTCTTACCATGTTTCTCATCACCCTGAAGCAGCTAGATTGATAGAATGGTGGAATGGCCTTTGGAAATCACACTTTACAATGCCAACGAGGTAATAATACTTTGCAGGACTGGGGCAAAGTTCTCCAGAAGGCTGTGTACGCTCTGAATCAGTGTCCAATATGTGGTACTGTTTCTCCCATAATCAGGATTCATGGGTTCAGGAATCAAGGTGTGGAAGTGGAAGTGGCACCACTCACCATCACCCCCTAGTGACCCACTAGCAAACTTTTTGCTTCCTATTCCTACTATATTACATTCTGCTTACCTAGAGGTCTTAGTTTCAGAGGACAAAACAATTATTCCATTAAACTGGAAGTTAAGATTGCCACCTAGCCACTTTGGGCTTTTCCTATCTCTAAGTCAACAGGCTAAGAAGAGAGTTACAGTGTTGTCTGGAGTGATTGAACCAGACTATCAAGATAAAATTAGACTATTGTTTTACAATGGAGGTAAGGAGGAGTATGCATGGAACATAGGAGATCCTTTAGGGTGTCTTTTAATATTACCATGCCCTGTGATTAAAGTCAATGGAAAAGTACAACAATCCAATGCAGGCAGGACTACAAATGGGCCAAACCCTTCAAGAATGAAGGTTTGGATCACTCCTCCAGGTAAAACAAAACAAAACAAAACATCACTGAGGTGCTTGCTGAAGGCAAAGGGAATACAGAATGGATAGCAGAAGAAGATAGTTATCAATACCAGCTGAAATCATGTGACCAGTTGCGGAAATGAGGACTGTTAATTGTTATGAGTATTTCCTTTTTATTTTGTTAAGAACATGTTTAGGCATGTATACAGTTGTACGAAGAAAAATATATTTATTTCCTTTCTTTTTCCTTTATCATGTGACATTAGATTTATTGACTTCATATCAGCACTTAAGTGTTGTTAACTTTACATAATAGCATTTAGGTTAAGGATTAGTATGCTTCCAGCTGTAGGAAGGATAGCTGCATTATGTTAGGTGTAATTATGACCTTATTGTTGTCTTTATTTGAAGGTTACATATGATCCCAGATGTTTATAGGTTCAAGTTGACAAGAGGTTTTGCAATAGAAAGAAACAAGCCAATATAAAAAGCTTAAATATCTACAAAATAACATTGGAATAAAAACAATAAAATTATTTTGTTACTGTTTGGAAACTTCCAAATTTCTTCAAATAGAAAAGCATTCTTTATATCCCACCACACAGAAGACACATGCACCAGAACTTTATTTCTAGATTGCATATCCAGTAATGTTCAAAGCCTAGCAAACTAAAGTGCTATCTGCTAATATCTTAAAGTACATTCAATTTATTTCCTAACTGGAGTGACCAGGGATATAGGGTGGAGATGAAAAGGTACAATCTTTTACTCCTTAGCATTCATATATATTATTTTGTATCAGAGTCTATTTTCTGCAGAAGTGTTTACCCTATCCCTGAGAAATAAGAATAAACAATAATACTGTCAAAGTCTACACAGTCAAAAGTTTACTCCCTGCTGTTAACCTGCAGTTATCAGATTATTACTTGTGGAAACTCTGGTTACAACACCAATTGAAATTTGAATATTTTCTATTGTTTTAGTATTCAAACATTTGACCATGTTACAGTATAAAAATTAGACAGTATATTGTAATTTTAGAAATAATCATACAAAACATTAAAAAGGATAGCATTCCAAAAGAGATTTTTTTTGAAAATATATAATGACTTTGTCATCTATTTTATTCCTAATATTTAACACTATTTCTAAAATTTTAAATATACAGTGGAATTTTAGATTGAAATGTTTCACATTGATGCTTTGGCCTAGTCAAATGTTTTTAAAAATCCATTTTGCTCTATTTGGAAAATGTAAGTCTGAATTGATAGTTTAATATACATCTTTTTTAGTGTATTGGCACTTTTACACTTAAAAGCTTGGGTTGTGAATCCCATATGAAAGATAATTTTGCTCTAAATTAAAACCCTAGCTGTTCTTGACCTCAAGCGAATTACTAACCATTGCTTGTTTACTCTTGTTTTAAGTGAGGATGATACTGGTAAACCTATAGAGTTCTTGTGAAGATTAAATTAGGATATCCATGCAAAGCCTCCATAAATATTAGCTACTATCTTCATTATTAAGTGGGTTAAATTTAGATATTTCAACCTCGGTCAAATTACTCTATTTCTCGCTCAAGCCAATCTATTGCAGTCAGAATACAATACTTTTTATATATAGTTAGTAATGGGCCATTGAAGGCATAGAGTTAAATATGCAGTTTTGTGCTATGGTTATTGTATACTTATTTTATGTTTTCTAATAGGCTGTAAATCTTGAAGGGATTATATGTTACTCATTTTTATAGTTCTTACAATGCCTAACATATACAATGTGTCTTAGAGTCAAGCATTATGTAAATACTAGCATTCTAATATTTACATAAATATATCACACTTTTCTTAATTTTCCATTTTCATATGGAGTTAATTGACTTCCTAATATGCAAAATGGGGGTTTGACTCCTTTACACTATTTCTATTTATGACATGCAAACTATATAGACAAAAACGCATACCAACACTTCCCCTCTCTCCTATCATTGCACTATAAATATATCAAAATTCTTAGTGAAATTAACATGCCATTTGCTTTTGCTTTTACATTTACATTTAGTTATATTAGATATATGTTATATTTATATTATTTTATATCAATGCAATATTATGTTATTGCATTATATTATATTGAAACATCAATTTTTTATTTTCATCTATATTTTTGTTGTGCTATGTAAATATGTACTATTTTTCTTTTATATTTGCTAATGACTTAACTGCCATTATGCCCACTAATTTTATGAGTTTGACTATGAGTGAAATCATGTGGTATTTGTCTTTCTGTACCTGACTTATTTCATTTAATGTAATTTTCTCTAGGTTTATCCATGTAGTTACAAATGACAGACTTATTTAAAGCTGAGTGTATTCCACTGTGTATATGTAACACATTTTCTTCATCCATTCATTTGTAGATAGACATTTAGGTTGATTCCGTATCTTGACTTTGTAAATAATGCTGCAGTTAACATGGGAATGCAGATATCTCTTTAACATATCAATTTCATATCTTTGGATATATACCCAGTAGTGGAATTGGATCATATGGTACTTATATTTATAATTTTTTGAAGAACCCCCATACTCTTGTCCATAATGGCTGTACTAACTTACATCCCACCAACACTGTACCAGGTTTCTCTTTTCTCCACACTCTCAATAATACCTATCTTTTATCTTTTTGATAACAGCCATTCTAACAGGTGTGAGATGATAACTCATTGTGGTTTTAATTTGCATTTTCCTCATGACTAGTAATGAGGAAATTTGCTCATTCTTTAATTGGGTTATTTGTTTCTTTACTATTGGGTTTTTTGAATTTCTTACATATTTGGCTATTAACCCCTTATCAGATATATGGTTTGCAAATACATTCTCCCATTCCATAGGTTGTCTCTTTACTTTGTTAACTGTTTCTTTGGCTATCCAGAAGGCTTTTATTTTTATGTAATACCATTTGTCTATTCTGACTTTTGATTTTGATTTTTGTTTAATTTTTGTATATGACACAAGATGAAAGTCTTAATTTCATTCTTCCTGCATGTGACTGTCCAGTTTTCCCAGCATTGTTTATTAAAGACACTGTCCTTTCTCCATCTTGTAGTTCTTGGAATATTTGATGAAAATCAATTAACTGTAAATGTGTGAATTTATTTCTGGGCACTTTGCTTCATTGGCTTATGTATCTGTTTTTTTTTATGCCAGAATCATCTTGTTTTGGAGCTTTGTAGTATATTTTGAAATCAAGTAGTGTGATGCTTCCAGCTTTCTTCATTTTGCTCTAGATTGCTTTGGCTATTCAACGTCCTTTGTGGTTGTTATAGGGATTTCATTTTGTTACTAAGTTGTGTTATATTACATTATTAGATATGTATATGTTGAATCATTCTTGAATTCCAAAGAAATTCCCACTTGATCACAGTGAATGATTTTTTTTTTTTTAACATGCTGTTGAATTGAGCATGTTAGTATTTTGTTGAGATTTTTTACATCTATTTTCATCAGGGATATTGGCCTGAAATTTTCATTTCTTGCAGTCACTTTGTCTGGCTTTGGTATTAGGGTAATGCTGGCCTCATAAAATGAGTTTGGAAGTATTCCTTCTTCAATTTTTGGAAACAAATTGAAAAAAATTCATATTAATTCTTATCTAAATGTTTGGTAGAATCCATTAATGAAGGCATCAAGTCCTGGACTTTTCCGTCATGGGAGAAATTTTATTACTTATTCAATCTCCTTATTCGTTGTTGGTCTGTTCAGATTTTCTATTTATTCCCAAGTTAGCATGAGTAGGTTGAATATATCTAGGAATGTGTCCATTTCTTTTTTTTTTAGTCTAGTTAAAGGCTTGTTGATTCATTTTTCTTTTCTATAAACAACTCTTAGTTTTGTTGCTCATCATTATTGTTGTCCTATTCTCCATTTCAATTATTTGTTCTGATTTTTATTATTTTTTTCCTTCCACTGAGTTGGGCTTAGAATTTTCTTCTTTTACTAGATCATCAAGGTGTAATTTTAGGTTGCTTATTTGTTTTTCTTTCTTTTTTGATACAGTTGTTTACTGCCCTAAACATTCTTCTTAGAACTGTTTTGCTACAATCCATAAGTCTTGATATGTTGTGCTTTCATTTTCACTTGTCTGAAGATATTTTTAAATTTTCAATTTCTTTTTTGATCCCTTGGACAAATTACCACATATTTATTTCCCAAAATTCTTCCTGTGGTTGATTTCCAGTTTTATACCATTGTGGTTGGAAAAGGTACTTGAAATGGCTTCATTCTTCTTAAATTTGTTATCACTTGTATTATTATCTAAGATATGATCTATGTTGGAGAATGCTCCATGTGCACTTGAGAAGAATGTCTATTCTGATGCTGTTTGATGGAATCTTCTTTATATGTCTGTCAGATCCACTTGGTTTAAAGAGTAGTTTAAGTCCAATGTTTCCTTATTGTTTTCTGTCTGGATAATCTATCCATTGTTGAAAGTTGGGTATCAAAGTCCCCTAATATTACCGTATTACAGTCTGTTTCTCTCTTCAGATCTATTAATATTTGCTTTGTATATATAACTGTTCCAATGTTTGGCATATACATATTTACAATTTTTATATCTTCTTGATGAATTGGTCCCTTTGTCATTACATAATGACCTTATTTTTCTCATTTTACAGTTTTTAACTTAAAGTCTCTTTTATCTGATAAAATTATACTTACCTGTCCTAGTCCATTTTCTGTTGCTATAACAGAATACCATGCACTAAGGAAATAATAAATAATAGACATTTATTCAACTTACAGTTCTGGAGGCTGAGAAGTCCAAGAACATGGTGCTGGCATCTGGTGAGGGCCTTCCTGCTACATCATGACAATAGTGGGAGGCATCACATGGCAAGACAGAGCAAATGTGTTAGCTTGGGTCTCTCTTCTGCTTATAAAGGCACCAGTCCCATCACATGGGTTCCACCCTGATAACCTCATCTAATTCTAATTACTTCCCAAAGGCCTTACCTCTAGTAAACATATGAATTTGGGGATTGAGCTTTCAACATGAAATTTAGGGTACACTTTCAAATCACAGCACTACCTCTGCTCTCTTTTGGTTTCCATTTGCATGAACTTTTGTTTTGTATCCTTTTACTTTTAATCTCTGTGTGTACTTAAAAATTAAATAAGTTTCTTGTAGAAAGCATACAGTTGGGAATTGTTTTTTTAATCCATTCACTATGTCTTTTGATAGGAGAATTTAATCCATTAACATTCAAGGTAATTATTGATAGGGAATGATTTGCTACTGCCATTTTGTTAATATTTTTCTGGTTGTTTTGTACATTCTTTGTTCCTTTCTTCCTTTGTTGCTGTATTTCTTTGTGATTATTTTGTCTGTCAGTATGCTTTGATTCCCTACTTTTTATTATTTGTGCATTTACTAGAGATTTTTGCTTTGTGGTTGTCATCAGGCCTACATAAGTCAACTTATAGTTATAAAAGGCTATTTTAAATTAATAAAATTAATTTTGACTACATGCAGAAATGCTACACTTTTACCATATCACTCACATTTTATGTTTTTGATGTCATAATTTACATATTTTTACACTGTATATCCCTTAAATAATTATTGTAGTTATAATTACTTTTTAAAAGTGCTATATTTTACCTTTCATACTGAAGATATAGGTGATTTACATGTCACCATTACAGGATTAGAATATTCCATATTGGACTGTGTACTGACTTTTACCAGTGAATTTTATATTTCCCTGTTTTCATGCTAGTAATTAACATCCTCTTCTTTAAGCTTGGAGAATTTCATTTAGCAATTCTTGTAAGATAGGTCTGGTGGTGCTGAACTCCTTCAGCTTCTGTTTATTGTGAAAAATATTTATCACTCCTTCACTTCTAAAAGAGAGCTTTGCCTGGTAAAATATTCTTGGTTGACAGTTTTTTTCCCCTCAGCATTTTGAAGCTACCATACCACTCTCTCCTGGCCTGTAATGTCCCTCCTGAGAAGTTTGCGGCTAGCCTTTTTGAAACTCCCTTATGTGTGATATGTTTCTTTTCTCTTGTTGCTTTCAGGATTCTCTTTTGTCTTTGATTTTCACAGCTTAATTATATTTTGGTATAGTTTTATTTGGATTAATCTAGTTAGACATTTTTTATTTTTCTGTACCTGGATATTTATATTTCTCACCAGGCTCAGAAGTTTTCTTCCCCTTTGTCTTTGTCTTCTTTTTTAAATAAATTTCTTTAAACATGTTTTCTTATTCTTTAAATTTTCTTCCCCTTTGTATTTTTCTCCCTCATCAACTCTGAAAACTTGAACATTTGTTCTTTTGATGCTGTCCCATAAATTCTGTAATATTTCTTCATTCCTTTTTTTCTTTTTGTTTTATTTTCTCCTCTAATTATATATTTTGAAATAGCCTCTCAATTTCAAAGATTCTTTTTTTCAGTTAGATCAATTCTGCTGCTGGCACTCTATTGAATTTTTTATTTCATTAGTTGTATTTTTCAGCTCCATAATTCCTATTTTAAAAAAATTACTTTGACCTCTCTTTTAAATTTATTTTAGTAATCTATTATTTTTGTAGTTTTGTTGGATTGTATTTTTGTATTTTCTTCAACTTCATTGAGCTTTCCTAAAACAATTATAGTTGTGTATTGCATAAGAACATTTTGGTTAATGATGTACCAAATACATAATGGTGATCCCATAAGATTATAATATACAGTATTTTCACTGTACCTCTTTTGTGTTTAGATACACAAATACTTACCATTGTGTTACAACTGCCTATAGTATTCCATATAGGTAGTATGGTAACATGCTGTACAGGTTTGTAGCCTAGGAGCAACAGGCTATACCATATAGGTATATGGTAGCAATACTTATGGTATATATCACACAGGTATATGTAGCAACCAGCTACACCATAGGGGCATAGTAGGCGCTATCTTCTAGATTTGCATAAGTACACTCTATGATGATCGTACAATGATGACATTACTTAACAATGCACATTTTTCAGAAAGTATCTACATCCTCAAGTGACACGACTATATTTTGAATTCTCTGTTAGTTGGTCCATACATCTGCATTCCTTTAGTGTCAGTTAATGGAACTTTATTTTGTCATGTGATGTCAGGTTTCTCTGATTCTTCATAATCCTTGTGGTATGAGTTGATATCTGCACATTTGAGGAAACCAGGACTTTTCCAGTCTTTACAGACTAACTTATTTTGGGTAAACCTTAACTAGTCAGCCCATCCAGGAATTCTGGGTAGACCATTTGGTTTGGTCCACAGAAGGACTTGCTGCTGGGGTCCTCATGTAGGCTGGTCTGCTAACTAGATCAATGTGTGGGCAGGCCTGATGCCTGAGTCCATAAATTTAAGCTCGGAGCCTGGCTCCACTGATAGGGAGCTGTTAAAGGTTCTGCAGAATTGGGTCTGGAACCTATATCACAAAGGGCTGACCTGAAGCCTGGGTCTAGCAGAGCTAACCTGTCATTTGGGGTAGGTCTTGTGCCTGAATTGGCAGGGGCAAGCCAGGCACTAGGACAGGTCTGGAATCTAAGTCTGTGAAGGCTGACCTGAGACTGGAGTGACCCTGGAGCCTCAGTCCATGAGGGTGGGCCTAGAGTCTGGGTGTGCTAGAACAGGTTTGGACCCTGAGTTAACTAAAACCTGATGCCATGGGAACTAGCCTAGAGCCTGTAGCTGGCCTGTGCTGGGAAAGGCATGATGTCTGAGTTTGTGAGGGCCAATGAGGGGGCTGGGATTATGGGTGCTGGCCTGGAGCCTGAGGCTTTGGGGACCAACCTGGAGCCTGAATCCATGAGGCGAGGCTGGGCATGGGATGTTTGGGTTCTATCCTAGATGATAGGTCTGCAATCAACTGGTCTTAACTCTGGGGCCACAGAAACCAGTCCAAAACCTCATTCATGGGGGCAGTTCTGGATCCTAGGTCTATGGAGCTAAGTCCGGTTTCTGGGATCTACTGAGATTAGTTCTGGATCTACTAAGATTAGTCTGGGTCAGCTGGAGTGGTCCCAGACGCTGGCTGATGTTTCCATGGGGGAGCAAGCACTGGAAAGCGCATCTTGCTGACAACTAGTCTACTTTTATAATTTTGAACTTATTGAGGGTTTCTTTTAAAAACATTAGTGATCAAATTTTTTGGTCACTGTTTTCTCCTTGACTCCCTTTTATTCAAGGAATAATTCTTCGATTCCTCTGCTGTTACATATTTATTACACTCTGCTTACTTTATTAACTCTTTCTATCTCAGTGCTAGAGTCTATCTTCAGTGAGAGTGGGGGAATGGGGAGACACATTGAAAAGGGCAATCTTAGTAGTAGGTGTACTGGAAATGAGCTCCCTGATCCTCCTCACCATTGCTAATCATCTGAATACTTGACTGTTTTTCTCTAATCCAAACTCATAACCTTACTGTCTAGACCACAGAAGATAAACAGGAGATTTTCAGGCTTGAATACCTACCTGATTGCTTCTCTACTTTATTCCAACTAAGCAATGAGTTACTTCTCTCTGAACTCACTGCTATTCCAAAAATCAGGAGCCTACCATTTCTGAGTATGTTACAGGCTTATTGCCACAGCCACCTTTGGTTAAGTCTTCTCTGTGCATATATTTAGCTATGGCTTCCTTCTCAAATCTAACACAGTCTCCTTTCTAAATATCTCGTACTTTTTGGTCTACTGAGAGTTCTCTGACTTATTTTCCTGCCTATTTATAAAGTAAGTTATATATATTTATTTTTTTCTTCTATCCAAGAATTTGAAGTATAAGTGGAAGATTACTGTGTGTGCTTTGTTTATCATAAATTTATCAAGTATAAGTTTAAATTATAAAAGGGGATACCAAAAGTTCTTTGAATAATTTCATTATCTGGACTTTACTATTGTTGTTTTCCTTCATGTTAATTTCGGGCACAGAAGAATATATTTATGTGTTATGATCTCAAAATGATATTTTCATTTTTTAATTAAAAATGTAAGAGATTTACCTTGGAATCTCTTTGTAATGATACATACTAGAAAACTTGTAAATAAAACTATAAAACTGAATATTAGGAGAGAGGAGTTAAGAAATCTGAAATGAATGAAATATGAGGGGTTTAGGGTACGAAAGTGTGGAAGAAGATTAAAGATGTAACATGTCTAGCATAGAGCTGAATATCAGTCTCATAATAAGATGACAAGGGAATACTGACTAGGTGTTTGACATTTTTGTATTGAAATACTTTCTCTCATGTTAATGTATGCCTTGTACAAGCAGTAGAGTGTAATGAATAAAACAAGGACTACAACTGGGTTCTAATCCCATCCTTGCCATTGAACCCTAGGTAAATTTACTTTCCCTTTTTGTACATAAGCTTTTTCAACTGTAAGCTAAATTCCCTACCTCAAAATTTCCCTATGAAGATTAAATGTGTTAATTTGTGTAGACATCTTAGGACAGTGTCTGACACATGCTATGTAATATGTTAAGTATTGTCCATAATTATTATTATTACTGTTAAAAATCCTATGGCAGATTTTGAAACTCACTCATGAATTTAGAAAATTCCACTCTAGAAAGGGGAAAGAAAAGGCCTATTAAGCAGATAGGTATTCTAAAGAAAGGCCAAGTTTATACTCCTAAGCCAAAATTTTGTATAGGACAAGTCATTTAAACATTCCTGTCATAGTATAATTAAATGGTATAAGTAATGTAAACTCGCTTTAAAAGAGTCAAAATCTCTATTGAAATCTAAGCTTGTTTCTTTTCCATCATAACTATTACTACTTATATTTTTATAAAATAACTAACCAAGAAATTCTAGTATATCTATTACTAGAATCTATTCAAAATTATTTTTTAAAAAAGAGGGTCTGCTTATTTCATAGCCATTAGCAAGTAAAAGAATGCTTGAGTTTTGTAACTTACTTAAATGACAAAATTTTTATACTTTATCCCAGGCCAAGATTAGGAACAATTTTATTGAGAAGTCAAAGCAAATAATAATATTTCAGCTACTTTCAAAATTTTGAAGGATGAAATAAAACCTCCTACTTAAGTATAAAATGATTTTCCTTACTGTAAGTACTAGCCAGCCTTCAAACTTTTATTAAAGTTATTACAAGGCATTAATTATCCTGTGTTACCATCAAAATAGCCTAAAATCAGTCTGAGAGTTTTAAATGCATCATCATATAATCCATTGTGTTAATGGAATAATTAATATTCTGAAATTTGGAGGGGAGAGGAAGGGAGAGAACAGAAGAAAGTGCAGATATGTTTTGTTCTCATGGTACAACACATGGATATGTAAAGTAGATTTAATATTAAAGCTCTAGCTTTGCATTCCAGAAATCTAAATACCATTTAAGTCTTGCAGAAATTAGTAAAATCTGCACAGGAATGTTATGTCTAATCACCTTACATAAGGCAAACTGGCATTATTACTGATGACAACTTACATAAAATGATCTATTTCTACATCTTATTAAATTGCTCATTCACTGATATGGTTTGCAAAATCAAGTAAAAATGCTTCAAGCTTAAGTTGTTTTCTACTTTATATTCAAAAGTATTATTTTTATCCTGATTTATCAAATAGCTACTTAACCTAAGGACACACAGTACTATCCCCATATACATATTGAGGTGTTTTATAAATACTTGGATCAGATGATATAATCCTTTTTCTCCCACAACTTTTTCATAAGTCAAAAGATGCTCAGTCTTTGAAATTAATCACTCATTTTTTTAAAATACCATGCTATAAATATCCAATTTCAGGCATATTTTATGTGCTAACATCTTACAAAAGTTGGATTTTTTCTGGCTATAAACGTATGATATGCCATTGAACATACTATATTTTTAAAAAATATAAATAAATAAAAACACCCAGAAATAGCCACTACTAACATTTAAGTGCATTCACTTATAGTGTTTATGATTAAAGGGAGCCAAATACATAGTATTGAGATCTTACTATAGACACAGCTGTGTCCTAGTTTTTTCTTTTCACTTAGCTTTTTATAAGTTATTTCATATGCTATTAAAAATTATTTCTACATGTCATTATTTAATTCTGCATAATACTCTTTTATTGGCTATAGTAATCACATAAACATTTTTTCAACCCACTAACAAATTAAGGTACCATTTATATAATAATATACTAAGATTTATTTACTCAATATCACTAGTCTCATATAGGCAACTAGACAACTGCCTATTGAACATATTCACTTGGAAGTCCCACAGAAACCAAAACTAAAAGAAATACCCAAAACTGATCCATTAGTTACTTCCCAGGTTATCTCTCTCTCTCTCTCTCTCTCTCTCTCTCCCCCTTTTTCTCTCTCTCACACACACACACACACACACACACACACTTTTAGAACCTAGGACTTTCATCCACATAGTCTCAGAAGCTAGCAGTCTGGGCCATATTACACATGATTTCTCTACCATCCTTTGTCTCTGATTCACACAAAGCTCATTCTGCTATTGGTAACATACCAGAATTCCATTTATTGTTCTTCATTCCCAACAGCATGTCCTTCTCCAAGTCACCATCATTCCAAACCTAAATTACTATGTAATTTCCTAGCTAGGTTTTTTCTTCCAGCATTGCTTAGTTACTCCTTGCCTCCACAGTATATCCAATATGATTTTTGTAAAACACAAATGTGATTAGGTCACCCACCTGCTTAATTCCCTCCAGTGGCACTCCATTACATTCAAGATAATGTCAAATCCCTTAATATGTTCCTTTATCATCTGTTCCACTAGCCTTGTCACCATCATCTCTCCTCTCCACCTCTTACCCAGACCCTGCTAGGACCACCAACAGAACAATGTACCCTGCTATGGTAGTTCAATAGTGCCCCACAAAAGTGCATGTTCACCCAGAACCTTTGAGTGTGACCTCATTTGGAAATACGATCTTTGTAGATGCAATTAGTTCAGAATCTTAAGATAAAATTATTCTGGCTTTAGGATGGGCCCTAAATACAATGACTGATATATTTATAAGAGGAGGAGAGAATACAGAGAAACACAGGGGAAAAGGTCATCTCAAGATGGAGACAGAGACTGGAGATACGTTGCCTAAAATCAAGCAATACAAGGAGCCACTAGAAGCTGGAAAAAAGCAAAGAAGGATCCTCCTCTAGAGCCTTTGGAGGGAGAGTGACCCTGCTGGCACCTAGGTTTCGAGCTTCTATCCTCCATAACTATTAGACAATAAACTTTTGTTGTTTTCAGCCGCTCCGTTTATGATTCTTTGTAAAGGTAGCCCAAGAAAACTAATATGCCTTCTATCTTAGTCTTATTGCAATATATTAGTGGTTTTATTTCTATTTCACTGGACTATAAGCTCCATAAAAAGCAAGGAATAACTCCATCGTTTATAATTTTATGCTGATTGTCAAGTACAGCAATTGACATATGATAGGCAACAAAAGAAAGAACAAATACTTTTTTCAAGGTAGTAGATACCTGTTGAGAACTAAGCAACATTATTATTTAATGTATACTCATTTTGCTGGATAAATCTTTGTTATATGACATTTTATTGTTATTACCGTCTGATGGCTCTGTTTTTGTTTTTTATTTTGTTTAATTTCTTGTAGAGACGGGGGTCTATGTTGCCTAGTCTGGTCTCAAAATTCTGGCCTCAAGCGATCCTCCCACCTCAGCTTCCAAAAGTGCTGAGATTACATATGTAAGCCACTACACTTGGCCAGTTTGATGGCTTTAAATAACAGTTACGAAAAAGAGTTATAGGAGGCATCTGTTGTTTTTATTTGCCCCCAAATTCACCCTCTGTCTTGGTTCCAGAACTTTAAAGTTCCCTTTGGGACCTACTGTCTCCAAGTACAGGCAGTCTTGTGAGAACTGTTAATCAAATGCCATGATTCCTTGACAAATGACTCAAACTCAGCCATTCCCTTTGTGAGTGTGAAAGGAAGAACATTAAAACATACTATTGGTCCATATTTAGCTCCACAGAAGTATCCACTGCTGTTTCTTTCCACTTCCTGATCTCTAGATGCCTGGAACAGTCTGACTCCTGTCTTTTCTGAGAACTATTTCATCTGATCGCTCTCGAATTTTATGTACTAAGTTATATCCTTTCAGCAAAATGGATTTTTTGTTTAAATAGAACGAGTTTCTGTTACTTGTGATCTAAGAATAAGAGACTCTTCAAATGTAGATGTGATTAGTACATACCACAGATTGCTTTTATAAATAGGTGTTGTTTCACAGATGGTTGCCTGATCAAAAAATTTCTAGTTTAGATTGTCAGGCTACCTAACTGATAAACTATGCAATTTAAAATTCATGATTTGCCAATTCTCTAAGATAGCCGCTTCAGTTTTTTCATGCATTGTACATATTAATGCAAATCCTACTCTTCTCCCTTCTTTAGCTCACGCTTTATATACAAAAGTTATTCTCATGAAAATATTTTATTTTTCACTAAATTTTCTCAATATAAATCATGCTGTAAAAGCAAATGAAGCCATTTTATAAAGAATGTGACCTCTAAAAAAGTCAAGACTTCAGTATAATAAATGATACATCATAGCATGAATAACTCGTTTAGATTTTAAAAGGCCTCTATAGTTTATCACTTTGCAACACAGAGACCAACATATTGATGAAAAAAAACACTTTTCTAGGTTTTATCATTTCATTCAGATAGCAATTAATTTATAAAGAGACCATTTCTTATAATTACATATCACATAAATATACAGAACTCTTTTTCCTTAAAACTCTTCATTAATTAAAAAACAGTGTTAACATTATATAGGTGAAGATTAATTTGAATATCATAATTAACAGTTGTATTACATATATACATGTACTAAATAGATCCTCTAAATAGTCAATGAAAGTAAAATCACTTTCTTTGATTTCTTCAATAAATGTTTATTTTTGTATTTAAATGCTGACAAAACATAATACATCTGAATAGAATTTGAATCTGCTCTCCATTGAAAATTTCCCTAGAGGTTCTCTTCAGACGAGAGTGCCAGTAGTCTTACTGTTTGCAACAAAGGAGGCAGAAGAAATTATTCTTCCAGCTCCTTTCTACCACGTTCTTTTATTTCCCCACATTTCTGTCACTAATTTATGCTATTCCTCACTATTCTGAAAGACTATCATCTTTTTCATACTTTCTGCATAATATGTCAATGAGCCCGTATTTTTTTAAGATTTCTTAAACCATAAAACATTACGGTCACATTTGAATCTAAACTTCATTTATTGTCTCAAAACCAAAACTTTGTCTTTATGTCACACTTTCTTGACCTTCTACTCTTCTACACATTTACATTAAATTTACATGTACCTTCAGCCTACCCTTAAGTTTCTTAGTCTTCCTCCATAATCAGCCCAAAAATTTCCTTTCTGTTTCATTTGTTTCCACTTTAGGCTAGTATATCAGTTGAGCAATTGTACTGAGTTTTGAGTCTCTTCTTTTTACAACTCCTTCATCATTAACATTAGATTACAACAGATGAAAAACTATTCTGTGCTGGTCATGAATATTATACATTCTACTAGGTACTCTGGATATTTAAAAAAACAAATAATTAGTGAAAGAAGAATTATAGGCAAAGACAAGCAAAAATTGAAAGAACATAATATATTTGCAAAATTTTATATAATTCTATAGATAGTGGCTATTCTACTACTTTTGAAAAGAGATCACAGAAGCCTATAAACTGTAGGCATAAAATTAAAAAGAAAGGGAGAAATGATAAAAATTTAAAGAATTAAATTAAAAGATTGATTAATCAATGAAAGATTTTGAGTAAAATGGAATGAATTTCCTTTGACTCTGTTTTCCAGTTTGACTGTGTAAGTGAATAGTAATTTTAAGCAGGGAAACAAAAAATACAAATGAAAGATCATGATTTTTAAAAATGTGAGATAATGATTCTAATATCTGACCTGTTGACTTTGGTCCATCTGTGTAGATACAACATGGAAAAGGAGGTTCCCAATAATCAGATGGAATAGATAACCTCTAAGATGGCTTCCAATGATCTCTCTCTGTTAGTATTCATGTCCTGTTGTGATCCCTGCTCTTGATTGTGGGCTGGAACTAGTGACTCACTTCTAAAAAATAGACAACTACAACAATGGTGGTCTATTAGTTTTTTGTGGCTGCCGTAACAAATTACCACAGTTACCAGTGGATGGCTTAAAAGGACAGAAACTTATTCTCTCATAGTTCTGGAACCCAGAACTCTGAAATCAAGGTGTTGGAAGGTAGCACTTTCTCCCCGGGCTATAGGAGAGATTTCGTACCCTGCTTCTTTTGGCTTCTGGTGACTCCTTCTTCACTTGTGTCTGTATCACATCAGTCGCTGACTCTGTCTCCACATGGTCTTCTCCTCTGGGTATATCTTTTAAAGATACATGTCTTTGGACTTAAAGTTCATCCAATTAATCTCAGATGATTGCATCTAAAGATCCTTAATTATACCTGCATAGACTCTTTTTCCAAGTAATGTCACATTCACAAGTACTCCAGGTTAGGATTTGAACATATCTTTTTGGAAGCCACTATTCAACTCACTATAGATGGGATGACATTTCCTAGATTTGGTTATAAAAGAACGTAGCTTCCATCATCGGTGATCACTTTTTCTTCTTTGGATTGATTGTTCAGGAGGAAGTCAGCTTCCATATCATAAGGCAGCTCCGTGAAGACTGAGTATGGAACTGGCCTCTTCTGCCCCAGTTGGGCTATGAATGACTATAGTTGCAGCCGACAGCTTAACTGCAACATCATGAGAGACCTAGAGCCAGAGGTACCAGCTAAGCTGTACCCACATTCCTGGTCCACAGGATAATTCATGAACACTATATTAAGCTGGTAAGACCAAGTCAGCAATATTTAAGACAATTAAACAATGGACATAGATTCAATTTTTCATATAAGCAAAATTTATGGAGTATCTTCTATTAAAAAATTGCAGTAAGTTTTATTTAGATTTAAATTTACATCTGTAATTATAAATAATGACCCAATTCTCAAGAATCTTATAGTCTCAAGGGATGATAGACAAGCCCACACTGTGTGATAAAGAAATGTAAATGGTATTAAGGTTCACGGAACATAGAAGGATCTGGCCCAGATTCCAAAAGGAATGATATTCTAGAGAAGGTAGATTCTGAACTTGTAAAAACATACCTACTCATAGTTATGTATTAACAAATTCATTTTTCTACGAGATGGCAGATTGATGGCATTGTTACCATGCCTCACTCACATGGAAAGAAAAAATAGTATGTAGATAGTCACACTGTGAATTTTCTTACAAGAAGCAAGGTAGAAACTTAACAAGAAAACTGAAATAAATCACAGATGCTTTGAAAGAAGTGGTAGGCTACAGCCTGCATCTTTTAAGCCAGGCAGAAAACCAAGTCCCCAGAACGTGGGAGTGGGACAAACTGCCTTCAGGGTATACACTCCTACTACAGAACCTGGCAATTCAGGCTACAGGGGAAGGCCTTACCCTAACCAGTGCTGGAACTAATTTAGGGAGCAGTGGGAAATAAAAAAGTGGGAGCAGCAGCAGGAAGAGATGCGTGCATTCCCAGTCTCCAGCACAGATGGAAGGAAACCATTCCTCATCCTACTCACAGGGAACTTCGTGGAAGCCTGCCAGCTGACTCAGGTGACTGCGGCAGGTTGAGAGAAGCTCCCAACTAAAATTTACAATATAATCTCGAGCAGGGACAAATTCCTTTGGCCACAACTGGGAGGCAAGGGGGAAGTGTGCTGCAGCCATGAATGCAGGAGCTTTGCCGGCAGACTGGGAGAACTGCGGCCTGAAAGCCATGGTTGCTGTCTCCACCAGGAAGGCTTATGGCCTGCAGCAGTTTTAAGTTCTGAATGCAAACTACCTGGAACTTGGCTTGCTGCTGGTAGTGGAACACTGCAGATATGAGACCTGCCTTGCCAAGTGTGGGGAGCTGAGTGGAACTTACTGTCACCTGTTACTCCCTACTCCCCATACGGACTCTTCTGTACAGCAGAAGCAGTTGTGCTCATCTCTGAAACATTACTCTAGTAGCCAATGAACCACCCCCAGACCCTCACAGGAGCCCTTGTTTGCTCCACATGTGGAGAACCACAGCTCATACCTGTCCAACCCAGTCCCCACCTGGCTTTGCCCCTCCAGCCATTCTGGTAGCTTGACATGAAAGACAGAAATTTTGGCAGCTCTATGACCCTGCCAATTGCCTGAGAACCGAGAGTACTTCTCCTGGGTAACAAGACACACACAAAATTCCCACCACTTCTATAGCATCCAGTGCTCTTTTGCAAGTGCCACCTCCTGGCTGGAGGCTAACTGACATACTCCATTATGAATAACACAGCACTAAGGATGGAAAAAATTATGCCTGACCTCAGCTATCACCGTTGACTGCAACACCCTGGCTAATCAGGAGGTCTTGAGTCTGTCCATGTGACCAGTTCATTACTACTACAACTGGCATTTGAGAAAGTCAGCACATTGAGGCTATTTATAATCAATAAATCTCACAGAGACTATGTCACACCCCTTCTACCCCTATCAGAGCTGGCACTAGTACCCGCTGCTGGAAGACCTCAGAATAGGTCACATCACTGGATCCCTTGAAGATATCCCCAGCACCAATCTAGAGTGTGGCAGCCTCACTGGATGGCTAGACTCAGCGGAGCAGCAGCGTTCACATGAGTCTTGTTTTTAGATACTACTCCTAGCAAAATGAGGAGTGCACCACATCCAGGGAACACCTTATGGGACAAAAGAATCTGGATGGCAGGACTTGTCCCAGAACTTTCTGCTGATGAGAAGTTCCTTTCAGCAAAGGCACAGGTGCACTGCCAGGCTCCGTGGGGAAAGTCTGAAGCTTCACCCCAACAGTCAGGCAGCCCTGATGCTCACGAAGGATCTTGGAGAAGAGTACTTGTTTTGCCCCTTGTCCACCAGCTGGGGCTTCTTCTATGGGAGGTCAGTATTGGTATACCTAAGGACAGCCTTTCTGGAACAATTCAGGGGGATTATATCCCTACAGGAGGAGTGCATTCCAGGTTCATGCTTGCACATGTGTTAGAATCACAATTCCATTCTACCTGGAATATCCAAATTCCTGAAGATGAAAACTTGTGCTGGTCTGATGTGAATAGCCAAAATACTGAGTCAGTAGTGTAACTATGAGGTGGATTGCTTTCCTGCTGGCCAGACAGGGGAGTTCAGGTGCATCCAACCATTCCCCCTGATAAGACCTCAGTGTGTTTCACTGGGAGGTTCTTCATCTGCCTCTGTCAAGGATGGGACCTCTGTCCACTACTGGATATTGCATTTATCCACCTTCTTTAGCCAAAACCAGTTTCTACGAAGGGAAACCTTCCCTACTGGCCTGAAGCTGGAACTATTCAAACAGTAAATAAAATACTGTGGAAAAATAAATACATAAAAATGTTCACACCACAAGGGAAGGAGAAAAGCTTCAAGAGACCTTTGCCATTCCAACCCCATAGGAGATAGTGAACTTTTTTCAGACACCAAGGACATTGCTACTACAACCAGCATTTGAGAAAGCCATCATGAAAACACTCTCTTTAATCAAGGAATTCATGCAGACACTTCACCCTGGAAGCACGAAGAGCTGCATTAGGTTACCATAAATTATAAACATTAAAGTTACATCTTTAAGGGAGACAAAAATCATTTTTTTAAAGTCAAATTAAAAACAAACTCAAGAATAATTGAAGAAATAATCTACTCAAATGAGAAGGAACCAGAAAAATAATTCTAGCAATATGACAAAACAGGGTTTTATAACACCCCTAACAACAACAACAACAAAATCACACTAGCTCTCCAGAAATGGGTTCAAACCAAGATGAAATCTTTGAAATACCAAATAAAAAATTCAAAATGTTGATAATTAGGTGACTCAAGGAGATAAAAAAGAAAGGTGAGAAACAACTTCAATTTTTAAATTCAGTATATTAATGAAAAACTGTCCAAAAAGCAAGCTATTTTAAAGAGAAACCTACCCAAACTTCTGGAAATGAAAAACACATTTAGGCAATTACAAAATGCAGAGGTAAGTTTTAACAAAAGACTAAACCAAGTAGAAGACAGAATTTCAGAACTCAAAGACAAAGCTTTTGAATTAACCCAATCAGACAAAAATAAGGAAATAGAAACAGAAGAAATGAATGAGGTCTCCAAGAAATATAGGATTATGTAAAATGATTTAATCTAAGAATCACTGGTGTTCCTAAGGGAGAAGAGAAAGCAAAAAGCTTGGAAAACTTATTTGAGTGAATAATTAAAGAAAACTTTCCTGGTCTTGCTAGAGATTTAGATATCTAAATATAAGAAGATCAAAGAACTCCTGGGAGATTTATTGCAAAAAGAACATCACCAAGGCATATACTTAGGCTAACTAAAGACAATGTGAAAAAAAAAAAAAAACAAAAAAGAATTCTAAGAGCAATGAGACAAAAGCATCGGGTAACTTAGAAAGGAAAGCCTGTCAAACTAACAGCAGACTTCTCAGCAGAAACCTTACAAGGCAGAACAAACTGGTGTCCTATCTTTACCTCCTTAAACAGAAAAAACTGTCAGCCAAGAATTTTGTATCCAATAAAACTAAGTTTCACAAATTATGAACCAGAGCTGCCCTACAAGAAATGCTAAAAGGAGTTCTAAATCTTAAAAGAAAAGGTGGCTATGCATCAAAACAGAACTTCTTGAAATCATGAAACTCAAAGGGCTTAAAAAATAATAACAAAGAAGAAAACAAAGTGTCTAGGTGACAATCAACATAATAACTGGAACAGTACTTCACATCTCAATGTTAACATTGAATATAAATGGCCTTAACGTAGAATGAATAAAAAATCACAAACCAAATATCTGCTATTTTTAGGAGACTCGCCTAACACATAAAGATTCATGTAAACTCAGGATAAAGGGGTGGATAAAGATATTTTCTGCAAATGGAAACCAAAAGCAAGCAGGAGTAAGTTATTCTTACATCAGATAAACAGACTTTAAGGCATCAACAATTAAAAAACAAAGAGGTCATTATATAACAATAAAAGAATAAATCTAAAAAAAAGATATTACAATCTAAAATTTATACACATCTAACTCTGGAGCTCCTAGATTTTAAAACTAATTACTACTAAACTTAAGAAATGAGACAGGCAGCAACATAATAATTGTGGGAGACATCAACATGCCACTGACAGCACTAAACAAATCATCAAGACAGAAAGACAAAAAAATAATAATAATGGATTGAAACTATACTCTAGAACAAATGGACCTAACAAATGCACCAGATATTTACAGAACGTTCTACCCATAAACCACAGAATAGATAGTCTTCTCATCAGCTCATGAAACATTCTCCAAGATAAACCATATAGTAGGCCAATGAACAAGTCTCAATAAATTTAAAATAATGATCATATCAACTATCTTCTCGGATCACAATGGCATAAAACTAGAAATCAACTCTAAAAAGAACTCTCAAAATTATACAAATACATGGAAATTAAACAATCTGCTACTGAAAATTTTTGAGTTAATGACAAAATGAAGATGGAAATTTCAAAAATCTTTGAAATGAAGCATAATAGTGACATAAGTCATTAAAACCTCTGAAGCAAAAGCAATGGTAAAAGCAAATTTAATAATGCTAAAGGCCTACATCAAAAAGTCTGAAAGATCAAAAATTGACAACCTAATGTCACACCTCAAAGAACTACAGAAATAAGAACAAACCAAACTCAAAGCTAGCAGAAAATAAGGAATAATGAGGATCAGAGCAGAACTAAATGAAATTTAAACAAGAGAACACTAAAAATGATAAATGAAACGAAAAGCTGGTTCTCTGAAAAGATAAATAAATTTGATAGTCCATTAGCTAGATTAACAAAGAAGAGAAAAGTTTCAAATAAGCTAAATTAGAAATGAAAATGGGATATTATAACCAACAGCACTGAAATACAAAAGATCATTTGAGACTACTATGAACAACGCTATGCACACAAACTAGAAAGTCAAGGAAATGGACAAATTCCTGAAAACCTACAGCTTGCCTAGATCAAATCAAGAAGAAATAAAAACCCTGAACAAACCAATAAAAAGCATGCGATTGGATTCCTAATAAACAAAAACTGCCAACAACAAAAGCCCAGGGCCAGATGGATTCACAGCTGAATTCTACCAGACATTCAAAAAAGAATTGATACCAATCTTAGTGAAACTATTCCAAAAAATTGAGAAAGAGGTAATCCTCCCTAACTTATATGAAGCCAGTATCACCCTGATACCAAAGTGGGAAAATGTCATAATAAAACAAGAAAACAGTAGACCAGTTTTCCTGATTAAGATGCAAAAATCCTCAACAGAATGCCAGCTAACCAAAAGCAACCGCACATCAAAAAGATAATACCCCATGATCTAGTGGGTTTTCTCCCAGCAAAGCAGAAATGTTTTAAAATATATGTTAATAAATGGGATACATCACCTAAAGAGAATTAAAACCAAAAACCATATGAACATCTCAATAGATACAGGAAAAGCATTCAATAAAGTCATTTTTCTTAGCAGTAAAAACCCTCAAAAACCTAGGCATAGAAAGTACATACCTCAAAATAATAAAAGCCATATGTCACAAACCCACTGCCAACATCATACTGAATGGGGAAGACTTTAAACATTCCTCCTATGAATTGTAATGAGAAAAAGATGCCCATTTTCAGTGCTTCTGTTCAATTTAGTACTGGAAGTCGTAGCCAGAGCAATAAGGCAAGATAAACAAATAATGGGCACCCAAATTAGAAAACAGGAAGTCAACCTATCACTATTCACTGATGATACAATCGTATACACAGAAAACCATGAAGACTCCTCCAACAGACTCCTAGATTTGATAAACAAATTCATTAAAGTCTCAGGTTACAAAATCAATGTACACAAACCAGTAGCACTGCTGTATACCAACAACAACCACATTGAGAATCAAATCAAGAACTCAGTCTCTTTTATAATAGCTACAAAAAATAAAATAAAATAAAATACTTAGGAGTATACTTCACTAAGGATGTGAAATATCTCTACAAGAAGAACTAAAAATCACTGCTGAAAGAACTCATATATGACCCCAACAAATGGAAACATGTTCTATGCTCACGGATTGGAAGAATAAATAATGTGAAAAAGACCATACAGCCCAAGGCAATCTACAGATTCAATACAATTCTATAAAAATAGCAACATCATTTTTCACAAAATTAGAAAAAAATACTAAAATTCATCAAATAGCCAAAGCAATCCTAAGCAAAAAGAGCAAATATAGAGGCATTACATGATTTCAATTATATTACAAGTTTATAGTCACCAAAACAGCATGGCACTGGCATAAAAGTAGACACAGGCCAATGAACCAGAATAGATAACCCAGAAATGGAGTCACATACTTATAACCAACTGATCTTTGACAAAGCATACATAAACATAAATTGGGGAAAGGACACCCACCCTACTTAATAAATGGTGCTGGGAAAACTGGATAGCTACATGTAGAAGAGTGAAACTGGATCCCTATATCTCATCTTATTGAAAAAACCAACTCGAGATGGATCAAAGCGTTAAATCTAAGACCTGAAACCTTAAAAATTCTAGAAGATAATCAAGGAAAAACTCTTCTGACTATTAGCCTAGGCTACGAATTTATGACTAAAACCATAAAAGCAAATGAAACTAAAACAAATATAAATAAATGGGATCTAATTAAACTAAGAACCTTCCATGCAGCAAAAGAAATAATCAACAGAGTAAACAGACAACACATAGAATGGGAGAAAATACTTGCAAACTATGCATCTGACAATGGACAAATATCTAGAATGTACAAGGTACTTTAAAAAATCAGCAAGAAAAAACAAACCCGTCTAAAAGTGGGCAAATGACATTAAGTAGACATTTCTCAAAAAAATATAAACAAATGACCCAACAAACATATGAATGAAAAAATGCTCAATATCACTAATCATCAGGGTAATGCAAATTAAAACCACAATGAGATACCACTTTATCCCCGCAAGAATAGCTATTATTAAAAAGTCAAAAGACAATAGATTTGACAAGGAAGTAGTGAAAATGGAGCATATACACTGTTAGTGGGAATGTAAATCAGTACAGTACAATATCTACAGAATACAGTATGAACGTTTATTAAAGAACTAAAAGTAGATCTAACATTTGATCCAGACATCCCACTACTGGGTATCTACTCAAAGTAAAAGAAGTTATAACAAAAAGACAGCTGCATGTGTATGGTTTTTGTAACACAATTCATGATGGCAAAGATACGGAACCAACTTAAGTGTCCATGGACTAGCGAGTACATAAAGAAAACCTGGTGTATATACACACCATGGAATGCTACTCAGCCATTTAAAAAAAGGATGAAATAGGCCAGGCACAGTGGCACGTGCCTGTAATCCTAGCACTTTGGGAAGTCGATGAGGGCAGATCACAAGGTCAAGAGATTGAGACCATCCTGGCCAACATGGTGAAACCCCATCTCTACTAAAAATACAAAAATTAGCTGGGCATGGTGGCATGCGCCTGTAGTCCCAGCTATTTGGGAGGCTAAGGCAGGAGAATCACTTGAACTCAGGAGGCGGAGGTTGCAGTGAGCCGAGATCTCACCACTGCACTCCAGCCTAGCAACAAAGCGAGACTCCATCTCAAAAAAAGATGAAATAATGTCTTTTGCAGCAACTTGGATGGAGCTCAATGCCATTATTCCAAGTGAAATAACTCAGGAATAAAAAACCAAATCCCGAGTGTTTTCACTTCGCTAAGCTATGGGTATGCAAAGGCATACCAAGTGGTATAAGAGACTTTGGAGACTCTGGATAGGTTCATCCAGAATAGGGAGGGTAGGAAGTGGGTGAAGAATAAAAAACTACATATTGGGTCCAACGCACACTACTCAGGTGACAAGTGTGCAAAAATCTCAGACTTCACCACCACACAATTTATCAATGTAACCAAAACCACTGATACTCCAAGACCTACTGACATTTTTAAAAATTAATTTCCTTTATTTTTTAACAATCTAATATATTAGGTACCACTAAGAGATAAGGACACTTTTCCTATCCATTACACTAAGACTCATAACACGTCTATCTCAGCTTTTAGAGAAAGAACATATATCCACTTTTGTGACTGCTGGAAAGTGTAAGGCTAAATTATATATATTGTGGTTATGAATGAAATCAGGTCTTCCATTCATATTTTTGTTTGGTTTGGTTTCAATTATATTTACTCTATTATACTTTCATTTTTAAAGGATGGAAATAATTTTGAATAATAAATAAATGAATCCTTAATTAATCCTCAGTAATATTCCTCAATCCTTAATAAGGAATTGAAATGAAATTTTAAAATGTTTTGAGTGCTCTAGCAAAGGTCTGAACACAACAAAGTGAAACAGTACAAAAAAAATTCTTCAGTGTTCAAAACCAAACAAATTTTACCAAAATAACAAAGCTCACTTTCCCCTGTTTTCCTCATTTCTATGCATGCCACCATCAACATGCCCCTCTTGCCTAAGCAAAAAAGCCCTTTATTTAACCCCCACTTAACAGCTTCTACCACTACCAAGTCTCATCTAACCACACCTTGTTTTTTATTTACATTTCTTCACCCTAGACAAAGCTTCTATTGTTTCTTCTTGAATTATTTAAAAATTTAGAAACATTGCTTCTTGGGTAACCTCAATCAGACTTAATGTCTTTGGAGAAACCTTGCCTACTGATAACTCAGTATCTGCATGCCACATAATTACTACTCACTAGTCTTTACTTGATCATGATTCTATTGTGCTGTCATAGTATATTCTATTCATTTGTTTGTCATGCGGGCTACATTATAAACTCCTCATGGGTAGAGATTATGCCTTAAGTGTTTTATTTTCCTACAGTTCCTAGCTTAGTGCCTGGCAAGTAGCAAGGGTTCAGCAAATGATCAAAATTAAAGGAGAAGCCTGCAAACTAATCTGCCTTCCTTTGGACTGCTCTCTCTTCATTAGTCTAACACACATATCACTTATAAATTAAACTTTTTTTAATTTTTTTTATTTTTTGAGGCAGAGTTTTGCTCTTTCACCCAGGCTGGAGGGCATGGTGTGATCATGGCTCACTACAACCTTGACCTCCTGTGCTCAAGTGATCCTCCCACCTCAGCCTCTCAAGGAGCTGGAACTACAAGTGTGCACCACCATGTCTGGCTAAGGTTTTCTACTTTTTTTTTTCTTTTAAGAGAAGGAGTGTCACTATGTTGTCCAGGATGGTCTTGAACTCCTGGCCTCAAGTGATCCACCTGCCTCAGTCTCCCAAAGTGATGGACTACAGGCATGAGCCAATGCAGTTGGCCTAGATTAAACTTCCTAAAAGATAGCATGGTTCATCTGATTTCCCTGCAATTGTTCCTTATGATATAATAATTAGACACAAATGTCTAATTATAAAAATCCAAATCACAAAACACATTTCCAATTACTATGCTATATCTACCCTCTTTCCAGTTTCCTGAACATCCCATCCCTATGGTTTGCCAGCCCGGTACCTTTGCTCCAAGTTGACTCTCCATTTAAATGTTTGCCTGCCAGTGTCCTCTCTACTTTAAAAAGCACAACACAAGTGGTCTTTTTTTCTGAAAGCGTTTCTCAATTCCCAAGCTAGAACTGTTATTACAAACTGCCCTTTTATTTTACTTGTTTCTTGGCACTTCATACAGTCTACTTAAACATAAGGAACCAAAATGTATTTCTTATCTTGCCATATTTTATTGAAAGTTAGAAGTGACAAGGAACTATTTATGTGCCTTCCCTTCTCTAATGTTTGCCATCCTCACTACCACTGCTAATCACAGTGCTCGACAACTATAATAAGTTTTCAATAAATATTAGTTGAATAAATGTATACTTGATATTATTTCTAAATGGTGCATTTTTAAACAATGTGGAAGATTTTACATGTATAATATTCACTTTTCTTTCTTTCTTTTTTTTCTTTGAAAGGTTGTCTCACTCTTGTTGCTTAGGCTGGAGTGCAGTGGTGCAATCTTGGCTCACTGCAACCTCTACCTCCCAGGTTCAAGTGAATCTCCTCTCTCAGCCTCTCAAGCAGCTAAGATTACAGGCACCTGCCACCACGTCCAGCTAATTTTTGTATTTTTAGTAAAGACAGGGTGTCGTCAGGTTGGCCAGGCTTGTCTTGAACTCCTGACCTCGAGTAATCCACCAACTCGGCCTCCCAAAGTGTGGGATTACAGGCATGAGCCACCACACCTGGCCTTGTAATATTCACTTTTCCTCTAGGCTTAGTTATGTAAGGGAATATATTTGCTGAATACATGTGAGTAAGGAATTGCTACTGCTTGCAACCAAAATTTAAATTTTTAATTTAATTTTGAATATTTTTTCAACTTAAACTAGGTTGTTTATTTATTTTTTTGTATTTTAGGTTCTGGGGTACATGTGGAGATCATGCAGGATTGTTGCATAGGTACATACACAGCAATGTGGTTTGCTGCCTCCATCCCCCCGTCACTTATATCTGGCATTTTTCCCCATGTTATCCCTCCCCAACCTCCCCACCCCCCACCCTCCCTCCCCTAGCCCCCCACAACAGACTCCAGTGTGTGATGCTCTCCTCCCTGTGTCCATGTGTTCTCACTGTTCAATACCCGCCTATGAGTGAGAACATGGGGTATTTGATTTTCTGTACTTGTATCAGTTTGCTGAGAATGATGGTTTCCAGATTCATCCATGTCCCTACAAAGGACACAAACTCATCATTTTCTATGGATGCATAGTATTCCATGGTGCATGTGTGCCACATTTTCCTTGTCCAGGCTATCATCAGTGGGCATTTGGGTTGGTTCCAGGTCTTTGCTATTGTAAACAGTGCCACAATGAACATACATGTGCATATGTCTTTATAATAGAATGATTTATCCTTTAGGTATATACCCAGTAATGGGGTTGCTGGAAACTAGGTTTTGTTAGGAAAATTATTTGAATGAGAAAATATTAGTCAGTGATTCAATATTTTCAAAAGGAGCTAATGAAAACTTTAACTTGTTACCACCTTCTGAAGGCAAACTCGGCAATAATAAAGACCCTTTAAAAGATCATAGTCATTGAGGCAATTATAACAACTTTAGTAATGCTACTAATGCAAACCAAGTGATATAAAGATTGATTTATCTATAAGAATATTCACTGAATAGTAAATACACACAACATAAAAATATTTTAAATCATGTTATATATTAATAGATATAATAGAAAATACAAAACACTAATTCATATTCTCAAATAATAGAAGAAAACAAATTTGTTACAAAAATAATAAAACAAACAAAGAATATATATAATTGATATTGGCTTGGCTATGTCCCCACCCAAATCTCATCTTGAATTGCAACTCCCACAATTCTCACATGTCATGGAAGGAACCTTGTGCAAGACGATTGAATCATGGGGGTGGGTCTTTCCTGTGCTGTTCTCATGATAGCGAGTGGGTCTTATGAAATCTGATGGTTTTAAAAATGGGAGTTTTCCTACATAAGCCCTCTTCTTTTCTCTGCTGCCACGTGAGAAGTGCCTTTCATCTTCCTCCTTGATTGTGAGATCTCCCCAGCCACATGGAACTGTAAGTCCATTAAACCTCTTTCTTTTGTAAATTGCCCAGTTTCGGGTATGTCTTCATCAGCAGTGTGAAAACAGACTAATACAGTAAATTGGTACCAGGAGTTCGGCACTGCTGAAAGAATACCAAAAAATGTAGAAGCAACTTTGGAACTGGGTTAACAGGCAGAGGTTCGAACAGTCTGGAGGGCTCAGAAGAAGACAGGAAAATGTGGGAAAGTTTGGAACTCCCTAGAGACTTGTGGAATGGCCTTGACCAAAATGCTGATAATGATATGGACAATGACATTCAGGCTCAGGTGGTCTCAGGTGGAGATTGAGGAACCTGTTGGGAACTGGAGCCAAGGTGACTCTTTTTATGTTTTAGCAAAGATATTGGTGGCATTTTGCTCCTGCCCTAGAGATCTGTGGAACTTTGAACTTTTTCAAAGGTGCAGAGTGCAAGCCATTGGTGGAGCTACCATTCTGGGGTCTGGAGGATGGTGGCCCCCTTCTCATGGCCTCACTAGGCGGTGCCCCAGTAGGGACTCTGTGTGTTCACAAAGTGTCAGGAAGCCCTTTTCACTTGCCTGCCACCTTGTTAGATGTGCCTTTCACCTTTCTCCATAATTATGAGGCCTCCCAAGCCATGTGGAACTGTAAGTTCATTAAACCTCTTTCTTTTTGTAAATTTCCCATTCATGAGTATGTCTTTATAAGCAGCATGAAAATGAACTAAATATAATACTATTATTGCAATTTTGCTTAAAAGAAAAATCCAACAAAACAAAAATAAAGTTACATAGAACAAAATGGTAACAGAGGTTATCTTCAGAAGAAAGGCTCATTAGTGCTTTTAATTTTATTTTACTTTATGCATTTTACTATTTTTTATAACATAAGAATATATTTTTAAACATTCAGCACATAATAAAAGCATTTTTGTAATTTCAAGTATTTTTTGGAAATAATGGAAAATGTATAAACAATCATTATTTCTTACCAGGTTATACTCAAATATAGTTGAGAGAAAATGGACATTTGACTGTATACAGCTTCTATCATACAGTTGCCATCAGAATTCTTCTATCTCTCTCCTATGTATGTCAGATGGAATCACAAATAACTAAAAATAAAAATATAATTGGAGTTAGAATTAATAATTACACTTACGTTTATTTTAATTTAGAGGTTCAGCGTACCTTTTAATTCTATTATGCTTTTTGCAAATGTTTAAGAAAGTTACCAAATAATAGAGAAATAATGATAAAATATGTAAATATTTAGAAAAGATTGTTACAGATACCTAGGTAATGAAAAATAGCAAGATTTTAGATCATGTGTTTAAATATTTTAATTCACAGGTATGTTACTATTAAGGCTTGGTGATAGTTCTTTAGCAATAAACGCCTTTCCCCATCAAAAACAAGTAGCCCCAACTATCTGTTTCACATATTATTTAATTAGACTAACCAAGCACATACACTGTTGATGATGATTAAGTACGTAAAACCGAATTTTAAAAGGCACTTGTTTATCTTCATTTTCATTTTACTTGGATTGCTATGGCAAGGCATTTAGATAGCTTATCCTTCTAATCATAATCATGCTATAACTAGAATAGATATATTAATTGGTTAAGACTTTTATATTTTTATTCCTGTAAACAAAACAAAAAAGTCTTTCTCGGTATATACGACAGCACAAATTATGTCTTCCTTTAATTCTGTTATTTTGAATGTACCTCTGACATATAGTACCAGAAGAATTCACAGCATAGTATCTTTTGCTAAACCACTAAAAAGACCTGCTCTTTTTGAGGAAGGGGTAAGAATGGAGAAACATATCTAACTCTTTTCCCCTGCTTCCCACCATAACATTGATACAAACTCCTTGATACAGACATTGATGATGCCATATCTATTATTTTTGACTTTCTTAACAAATCTCAAATATGATTTTATCCCTTCCTCTGTTTTTCAATCTAAGCCATCTGAATATTGTAAAAGCCATCTTTATCCATCTTAGCCACAATATTCTTCAGAAGCCTGTTGAGCTATTTGTTCACTCTATTTGTTTTTTTTTTTTTTTTTTTTGCATTTTAGGTTTTGGGGTACATGTGAAGAACATGAAAGATTGTTGCATAGGTACACATGTGGCAGTGTGATTTGCTGCCTTCCTCCCATTCACCTATATCTGGCATTTCTCCCCATGCTATCTCTTCCCAACTCCCCACCCCCACTGTCGCTCCCCTATTTCTCCCCGACAAACCCCAGTGTGTGATGCTCCCCTCCCTGTGTCCATGTGTTCTCATTGTTCAACCTCCACCTATGAGTGAGAACGTGCAGTGTTTGATTTTCTGTTCTTGTGTCAGTTTGCTGAGAATGATGGTTTCCAGGTTCATCCATGTCCCTACAAAGGACACACAAACTCATCGTTTCTTATGGCTGCATAATATTCCATGGTGTATATGTGCCACATTTTCCCTGTCCAGTCTATCATCGATGGGCATTTGGGTTGGTGCCAGGTCTTTGCTATTGTAAATTGTGCTGCAATGAACATTCGTGTGCATGTGTCCTTATAGTAGAATGATTTATAATCCTTTGGCTATATACCCAGTAATGGGATTGCTGGGTCAAATGGAATTTCTATTTCTAGGTCCTTGAGGAATCGCCACACTGTCTTCCACAATGGTTGAACTAATTTATAATTTACACTCCCACCAACAGTGTAAAAGTGTTCCCATTTCTCCACATCGTCTCCAGCATCTGCTGTCTCCAGATTTTTTAATGATCGCCATTCTAACTGGCGTGAGATGGTATCTCAATGTAGTTTTGATTTGCATTTCTCTAATGACGAGTGATGATGAGCATTTTTTCATATGTTTCTTGGCCTCATATATGTCTTCTTTGAAAAGTGTCTGTTCATATCCTTCACCCACTTTTGAATGGGTTTGTTTGTTTTCTTGCAAATCTGTTTTAGTTCTTTGTAGATTTTGGATGTAAGTCCTTTGTCAGATGGGTAGATTGCAAAAAATTTTTTCTCATTCTGTTGGTTACAGTTCACTCTAATGATTGTTTCTTTTGCTGTGCAGAAGCTCTGGAGTTTAATTAGATCCCATTTGTCTATTTTGGCTTTTGTTGCCATTGCTTTTGGTGTTTTAGTCATGAAGTCCTTGCCTATGCCTATGTCCTGAATG